>CM044015.1:34811030-35031030 GCA_024085815.1 Flaveria linearis
TACATAATTATATATGCATGGATATTATAAAATTATATATATTATTTTTTTACTATTTTAATCATTTAAGTGATATATATATATATCTAATAAGCTGATAAATAATACCTAATAACTATCCTAAATCTAACAAATAATAAAACAAAATTAATTTAACTCTAAGATATTACAAAAAATTCTTTCATCCCCATCAGTACTAAAATATATGATTTTTTAATAAAAAATATCAAGAAATTAATCATAATTGAAACCTAAAACCTTAATTTGTCCACTACAAATAAGGGGGTCTTACTCTCAATATTTTTCACACCAAGCTTTAAATCTAAAGCTCTCATAGGAACAAATCCCACACAACAAGCTTTACCCATCAAGTAAGTTTTAGTGTTCTTTGTGTTCATACCTTTCTACTTTTATTCCATCAAAATTCAATTATAACTAATTGGATCTATGATTAAATAATTTGTTTTTTAGTAATCATCGATCTAATAAGATTCAAAGCATCAAATAAATATGAAATCATCAAAGCTTTGATTAAACACATCAAACTTTAATTTTTGGATTTTAACAAATTCATAAGGCCAACTTCGGATAACAATGTCTCCTCATAACAAAACCTTTTTCAATGATTCTTTTTTTAAATACATTTTAGAGTCTTATCTTTCCAACCATATAAGAGTGTCTTCTAACTCATTCATTTGACTCCTCAAATATCTCCCACAAATTAGTACGCAAATCTGTCCGAAGTTATCAAAACCCTAAATTTTGCAACATTACAATATTTTAATGAATATAATACAAATCAACCATTTTGATTATAAATAATCAATATAAACATGTTACAAATAATAAAATCCAAAATTAATGATTCTTATGATTATCTATCAACTTGAATCATGTTTCTTCTAAAATTCTTCATAACTTCAATTGTAACCCTGTACTATACAACTTAATTATTCTCATCCTTGCTAAACTTATATTTACACTTGTTTTCTATACTTTATATACATAACAAACACACCATTGACTTCGTCTAGTGTACATCTAGAATCATTTCACCCAGTATGTAGTTATATGACAAACAAAAGGTTCTAACTAAGGAAAGACAGAGGTAACACCCGAAAATTTTCTTTGAAGCCGACGAAAGAAGAAAAGAAATAAAGCCCAGAGTCGAGGGACCAAACTTATCAAACGGAAAGAAACTTGGATGAGTAGGGGTATGAAAGGGGGAGGGTAGCCCACACCCTCCCCATTCTTGCCAAAAACTCAGCCAAGGGAGAAGAGAAGGAGAAAAAGGGAGAAAATCTTGGTTCGGGTGGATTCGAGCGTGAAATCGAAGTGTAGCGGGTCAAATCGAAGCTCTACTCGACGGAATTGTTTGTGTGAGTTCTAGGACCCCTCTTTTACACGTTTTTGAATGATTTGGGGCTAGAACACATCTGAAAATTGTTTTTGGGTATTTTGGGTGTAAACACGTTTGTGTATGTATGTGTATGTGTATGATTCGTTTGGGCCTTGATTTCGGGCTTGGTTGTGATTGAATGGTGTCGTGGTATGCTTCCCTAAGGTTTAGAATGGCTGATTTAAGCTTAAAAGAGGTTTGGAAGAGTTTGGAGGTCGAACTTGGCAGCTGCAGTTCGGGGTGAACTGCATTCTGCACCGGCTAGGGCTATGCGACTGGAGGTCCATGCGTCTGAATGGCATGCGACTAGGTCCATACGCACGAAAGGAGTGCGGCTGAGGTTGATTCTCATGAAAGTAATGAGACTGAATGAGATGCGGATGAAGGTCATGCGACTGATGAAATACGGATGAAGGTCATGCGACTGAAGGTCATGCGACTGAGAGCCCATTCGCATAAGTACTCATCCGCATTGAGTCCATCCGCACAAGGTCCATTTGCATAGTGTCCATCCACATAAGGTCTACTCGCACAGTGTTCATTTGCATGGATGTCCATCCGCACGAGGCTTAATCGCCTGGTGTTCATTCGCATGGGGTTCGGTCGCATGGGAGGCCCTACGACTGAAGGGTGCCCATACTCCCACATAGGGCTTGCGTACCCGAGGAATAGTGTGGTTTAAGTATTAACTTTCAGGGGAAAGTGCATATGTAAGTTTTATCATGGAAGTTCCTGTAAGTTCATGTAAGATACTGTTGAGGCCTTAGTGGTTATGTTGGGTATGATGATATTGCATGTTTATGTATGATGGATGTTATGTATGTATGGTGGTGCCTTGTATAGCGATGATTTGGTATGTATATGTTTATGTTTACGTTCATGTTATGTATGATTATGGCTTTACGTTGAATGTTTAGGAATAAATGAAAGTATTATGTAACGTAAAGTGGAAGACACTGAAAAGAGGAACGTAATGAAAGAATGCATGTGTTAATAACGAATGAAAGCAAACATATGAGGTGAGCGACCCTGCTGTCGCAACAGACCCGAAACAAGATCCTTGTCATTCGACCCCGGGCTTTGTGCCAATTAGAAATGAGGCTTCGTACCCGGAATGGTGGTTTCGGACCACGGGCTTTATACCAACAGGCGTTGTGCCTAGAACGGTGGCTTCGGCCACGGGCTTTATGCCAATTAGTAAAGGAGCTTTGTGCTCAGAATGGCGGTTTCGGACCGCGATGGGGGAAAAGCCTGACAGGATCTAGAGTTAGTACGAAACGAGTGTGTAACACCCGGATATTTCCTTGAAGCCGACGAAGGAAGAAAAAGAAATAAAGTCCAAAGTCGGGGGACCAAACTCGCTAACGCGAGAAAGTTGGGTAAGTGGAGATAATTGAAGGGAGAGGGCAACCCTTACCCTCTCCCCACACTCATATTTCAGCAAGGAAAAGAGAGGAGAAGAAGAAAGGGAGAAAAGAGAGAAAAGGCTTGGTTCGAGTGGGTTCGGGCTTGGAAATTGTCACGTAGCGGGTCACATCGAAGCTCTACTTCTCTAGGTAGTTTGTGTGTGTTCTATGACCTCTTTTACACGTTGTTGAATGGTTTGGGGATGGAACACATCTGAAACCCATTTTATGTGTGTGTGTGTGTTTGACCCATTTGTATGTGTTTGCGTGCGGTGCGTTTGGAGTTTGTTTCCGGGCTTGTGTGTTCTTGAATGGTGTTGTGGTATGCATTCCTAAGGTTTAGGATGGTTGATTTGGGCTTAGAATGGGTTTGGATGAGCTTGGAGGTCGAAAATAGCAGATTGGGTTCGGGATGAACTGCATTCTGCATCAGCTAGGACTAGGCGACGATTGGAGGCCATACGGCCGATTGAAGTGCGATTGGAGTTCATTCATAAGACTGAGGTTTAGTCACACGACTGGGGTCCAGTCACATGGGGAGTCATATGACTGGGGTCCCATTCGCATAAGTACTCATTCGCATTGGTGTCCATCCGCATGAGATCCATTCGCATGACTGGGTGTTCATCCGCATTGATGTTCATCCGTATGGGTCCATTCGCATGATGTTCAGTCTCCTGGAGGCCATGCAACTGAAGGGTGCCCATACGCTCAAATAGGGCTGGTGTACCCGAGGAAAAGCGTAGTTTAATTCCTGTCTTTCGGGGGAAGTGCAGATGTAAGTTTTGATGTGAAAGTCCCCATAAATTCGAGTAAGTTGATAGTTGGGGTCTTAGAGGGTATGTTAGGCATGATGATGTTGCATGTTTATGCGTGTGTATGTTATGTATGTATGATGATGCCCTGTATGATGATGCTACTGTGTATGTTAATGGTCCTTATTATGACGAATGTTTATCTTTCCGTGGATTTACGTGTTATGTTAATGAATGAAATGAAAGTATTATGTAACGTAAAGTGGAAGATAATGAAAGAGGAACATAATGAATGAATGCATGCATTAATAATGAATGAAAATAAGAAGGCTTGCAAGCAAAGGTATGAGGTGAGCGACCTTGTTGTCGCAACAAACTCGAAATGGGATACTTGTCATTCGACCTCAGTAATCGTGGTTGTATGCCATGATGAGGGTAAAGCCTGACACTGTGATTGACCATTTGTATAGAACCATTGTTGCATACCCTAGGTACTGTGGCTAGGGGTACCATTATAGAAGGTCTATGATAGGCCTAGGTCCAGTACTAGGAACTGAGGGTATTACATATGGCAATGGTACACCTAAACGTTACCTTAGGTACTGTGGCCAGAGGTGCGGTGTACCGTTATAGAAGGTCTATGATAGGCCTAGGTCTAGTACCACGAAACAGAAGGGTAAGGTTTGGGGTTTGATGGTAACAAAAGAGGTGATGATGAAAGAATATGAATGATAAGAACGTACGATGAATGAACAAAAGTTAAGAATGAATGAATGAAAGAATGAATGATAAAGATAATAATGATTATCTATGTGTACGTATGATGTATGATCGTATGAAAGTAAAGAACGGTTTTAACGAAAGAAAAGTATGTTTTATTATAAACTAGAACTCACTCAGCAACACTGACTTTTTATTGGTTTCCAGTTGGCAGGTAATGGTTGCTGAGGATGGCACGGGGCGGCTACTCAGCTTTTTTGATGACATTCTTTGTATAATGTTTTTGCATTGTAATGCGAACAAACGATGTTTTGTAATGAATGTTGTATTAACTTGCAAAAAGCATTTATGTAGAAATAAAAGTTATTTAAATGTTCTGCTATGATGTTTCGTGAAATACAAATGTAATTATATAGTTATGTGTGATGATCGACCAGCTGTAAGCGTCCTGGAACGGGGCCTTACAAGTTGGTATCAGAGCCAAAGTTTAAGTGAAACTGGTAAATTTTCAAAATAAACCTAATCTTCAACTGAAAATGGGACGAAAAGGGAAAGGATGCCAATCTGAGTAGCCTCGTGCTATCAGGTATTTTCTTAAAGTTAACCGGTATTATGTGCGCATTTTATGTGGTTTATGTGTTGCTGGTAGATTTAAATATTGATGTAGTCAGACAGGTAATGCTTGGGGTATGAAGAGTAAAGTAAGTGGTAATCACAACTGGCCACTGTAATTAGGGACTTACTAAACTTGACATAAACTGAGCTGTTCCTTAAGGCCCTGCGACTGAAGAGTGCCCATACGCCCACGTAGGGCTTGCGTACTGTAACACCCGAATATTTTCTTTGAAGCCGACGACAGAAGAAAAAGAAATAAAGTCCAAAGTCGGGAGACCAAACTCGCCAACGCAAGAAAGTTGGGTAAATGAGGGTATTTGAAGGGAGAGGGCAGCCTTACCCTCTCCCCACACCACATTTCATCCAAAAGAGAGGAGAAGAGAGAAAAGGGAGAAGAGAAGAGAAAAGGGTTGGTTCGAAGTGCATTCAAGAAAGCAAAATCATCGTGTAGCGAGTCTAAACGAAGCTCTTCTTCTTGGTGTAGTTTGTGTGAGTTCTAGGACCCCTATTTTACTCGTTTTCAACTGATTTGGGGCTAGAACACATAGTAAACCCATTTTTGTATGTGTGTGTGTTTGACCCATTTGGGTGTGTTTGCGTGTGATGCGTTTGGAGTATGTTGTCAGGCTTGTGTGTGCTTGAATGGTGTTGTCGTATGCATTCCTAAGGTTTAGGATGCTTGATTTGGGCTTAGAATGGGTTTAGATGAGCTTGGAGGTTGAAAATGGGAGATTGGGTTCGGGATGAACTTCATTCTGCATCAGTTATGGCTAGGCGACCAACTGGAGGCCATACGGTCGATTGGAGTGCGATTGGAGTTCATTCGCATGACTGAGGTTCATTCGCATGACTGGGGGGTCCAGTTGCATAAGGAGACATGCGACTGAGGTCCCATTCGCATAAGTGCTCATCCGCATTAAGTCTATCCGCATGAGGTCCATTCGCATAAGGCCATTCGCATAGTGTTCAACCGCATGAGTTCTATTCGTACGATTGGGTGTTCATACCCATTGGTGTTCATCCGTATTGGTCCATTCGCATGATGTTTAGTTGCATGGAGGCCATGCGACTGAAGGGTGTCCATACGCCCAAATAGGGCTGGTGTATCCGAGGAAAAGCGTAGTAGTTAATTTTTCACTTTCGGGGGAAAGTGCAGATGTATGTTTTTACGTGGAAGCTCCCATGGGTACATGTAAGATGACCGTTGAGGTCTTAGAGGGTGGATTGGGGCATGATGATGTTGCATGTTTATGCATGATGTATGTTATGTATGTATGCTGATGCCCTGTATGATGATGCTATCTGTGTATGATGGTGTTTCTTATTATAATGTATGTTTATCTTTTGTAACGCCCCGAAATATCCCGAACGAGCCATTTAATAAAATGGGCTTTTAAGGGTTAATTTAAGAAATAAAGGGGTAAATTAGTGGGCTATGGATCAAATTAGCCTTAATGGGCTAGGCTTAATGGGTTTAAGGGCCCTAATCAGCCCTTAAACATGCATGAACAGCCTCATCTTCATCACATTACAACCCTAGCCACCAAATTCGTAGAGAGAGAAAGTAGAGAGAGAAAGTGAAGAAAATCAAGATTTGGAGTTTGAAGGTTTGAAGGATTGAAGTTCTGGTGGATTGGAGCATCAAAACACAAGGAAAGAGCAACAAAACAAGGTAAGAATCGACCTCTAAGGCCCTCTGTAGATCAAACCCGGATTCTAGGGTTTTGGGGTTTTGAAAAGTTTAAAGAAACACATAAAGGTCGAATTTTTACGTATGAAACGTGTAAAAAGCTTAGATTTGGTTTCATGGAAGGAAAACTAAGGATTTGGACGTAAAAAGTTAAGATTTTGGGTTAAAAACGGGCTGGATCTGAGTTCCAGTTCATCCAGCGAAACTGGGCCCCGATCCAGCGAATTTAAGCCTTTAACCAGCGAAATGCGTACTCATTTAGCGAGACTAGGAGAAATTACAGCGAAACTACAGTTTCGCTGGGGCGAAACTATAGTTTCACCGGTAACCTCGCTAAGACCCAGACAGACCTATAGACCTTGCGAGACTAGGGAATTCCAACGAAAGTTGGGCGCTCAAGGCAGCGAATCTGTCTAGCGAAACTAGCAGAAGTGCTGCCCAGCGAAACTGCAGGCGAAACTGCAGTTTCGCTGTAGCGAAACTATGGGCGAAATTTGAGGAAAATGACGTTTTTGCATGTTAACTTTCGTGCAGCTAGAGTGTTCGGGCTATAGCCTAAGTGACTTAGAATTTAAGCTACTTGGGCGAGTTCAGGTGAGTTCTAGACCCCTCCTTTACCCGTTTTCAATGTTTTGGGGTGATATGCATACTAAAATACATACTTTTATGAGAACGGTTTTTAGACCTTTTATCTAGAAAAGTAAAATTTCCTAAAGTAAAATATGTTATTTAAATAGTCCAAAATAATTTTCGGGCGCGCTGACCTGGCAGCCCGGCCCCAGCCAGGGGCGTTGCCCCTTGGACCCCACTAGGGGCTGCTGCCCCTAGAACCCCGCTATCAGGGGCTGCCGCCCCCGAACCCCCGCTGTCCCGCGGAGGGTCAGTTATCTAGTTTATCTCTCATGATTGATGAAATGTAAATGCTTAGACTAAGAGTGTGCTTCTTATTATGCGTTAAGTGCACGTGAAAACTAAAGATATAAGTGAAACTTAAAGAATTGTTATTGGGCCCATAACGTGTACCTGGATAAAGTAAAGTCTTGCAAGTAAAGTCTGCAGGCAAGGGATAAAGTAAAGACTTGCAAGCAGTGGCTAAAGGAGGGTTGCATTTGTTGTGCCCTCACCCGGATAAAGTAATGCTCGAACAGGCAGGTCTGTAAGCCCTGAATTGGCATGACAATAATGGCCCGATCGAGTACGACTGTAAGCCCTTAATTGGCGTGTCGGTAAAGTCCTAGGCGAGCTAGGCACCGATGGTGACAGAGAATTGACGGATATAGAAGAGTAATAAATAACGAGAAATGAAAAGAAATGATAAAGTATCGATAAAGTGATAGCCTGTATGTATTGATGCTTGATAGATGAGAACTATTTTAACTGATAAAGCTAATATCTCTTACGAAAGTATTTAGCAAAGTAAACCTAGAATTCACTCAGCGAAGCTGACTTTTGTATGTATATCAGTTGACAGGTAAGAGTTAGAGCTACGGAATAGAGGCATGGGACTGAAGCTTCGAGACTGGCATCTCTGATGAAGAAAAGATTAAGAGGACCTTAAATAGATTTTAAGAATTAAAGACAATGTTTATATTTCATTTGTAACAGACTTGAAATTGACAGTATTTTCCGCTGCAATATATATTTATATACATATGAGCAAATGACTGTTTTAAATCGATGTTTTGCTGTGAATGACCAACTGTGAGGCTTCCCTGAGAAAGGTGGGCCTTACAAGTTGGTATCAGAGCCAATGTTTAAGAGATTTGGGAAAATTATTTTTATAAACCTAAACTTAAACAGATAATGGGACCAAGTGTCTAGGATGCCAGTTCAAGAAGCTCCATGCCAAGAGGTAACAAGTATGTTGTAGGTATTATTCCGAGGGGTAGTGCCTTCTTTTTAGTAAGAGTCGAGGTAGAGTATGATAATATTATCTGTGATGCCTATCTGAATTTATGTGACTTATACGTGCATAGACTAGGTATGGTAGGTTCTGGTGTTGGTGCGGTTCAGGATAGGAAAGTTTGTGGCACGAGAAGTTCTGTAAGTAGTTAATCACAACTGGCCACTGTTATTAAAAATTTACAAAACTTGTCGTGAACTGAACTTGCCTTGAGAGACCATATTAACATTCTGAATCTTATAGGAAGTAGAACGAATGGCACCTAAGAAAGAAGTTCCAACCATGGTCACCCGGAGGAGCACCAGGGGAAGGCCCCCGACTAAGGCAAAAGAAACTGCAGGTGCAACTGTGAAGCCAACAACAAGGTCGACCAAGAAGCCGGTTGACAAACCAGTTAAGGAGGAGGTTGAGTTGGAAATGGAAACTGGGGGACCTACCCCTGATCAGGCCAAACTGAAAGGGACAGTAAAGGAAGCTATTGCCCAAGAGGTGCATCAGGTCCTGTCTGGAGTGATGCCGGTCTGCTTGCGGAATTTGTGGAGCAGGTTAAGGGCGACAGTAAGAAGAGTACGGCTTCAGAAAAAGTTGATAAGAAAGGGGCAGTCAAGACTGAGGAGTTGAGCGACAGGGGAGATCGTCTGGGTAACCATGATGGCCCTGAAGTGGAAGAGAGGGCGAAGGGGTGCAGCTACGGGACTTTCAGAGGTGTAAGCCCCAACGTTTGATGGTGCTGGTAACGCTGCCGCTGCTCAGCGTTGGATTAGAGAAATGGAGGCCGTACTGAAGATCAGTGAGTGCTGTGAAAACCAAAAGGTGAAGTTTGCTTCCCATTCCCTTTTGGATCCAGCATTGTGTTGGTGGGATAACATTGTTGAGTCCTACGGAGAGGAGGCCATTCAAAGGATGAAGTGGCCGGAGATGAAGAGGTTGGTGATAGAGGAGTACTGCCCGGAAAGAGAGCTTGACAAGGTCGAGCAAGAGTTGTGAGTTTGGAGGCGGGAAATATGACTCACCAGGAGTACACTACAAAATTCAATGAAATGGCACGTCTGGTGCCTGATTTGGTAACTCCTGAAGTCAAAAGGATCAAGAGGTACATACAAGGGTTGCCTCTAGACATTCGTAGGGACATGGTCACTGCTCGACCTAGTACTTTTAGGTCGGCAGTTGACCTCAGTGGAAGGTTGTACGATCATCGCAGGCCGGTGATAGTGGGCGAGACGAAGAAGGCTTGGAATAACAATGGGAAGAGATATGGAAGTGGTGGCCACCAACCGGGGAACAAGAAAGCTAGGGTGGATGCAAAACAGATGGTTGTGAAGGGGGTCGAGGAAGTTAAGAACTGTGGGAAGTGTGGGAGGAGGCATCCCGGAGAGTGCCGATTGGGTAGCCATGGGTGCTACCGGTGTGGGAAAACGGGTCACATGGCTAGGGAGTGCCCGGAAGTAAACGAGTGCTTTAACTGCCATGAGTCGGGGCACTACAGCAGGGATTGCAAGAAAGCCAAGCCGGGAAGCTCGGGCACGACCAGGGGTGATGACAAGGGGGATGATGGAAAGCCCAAGGTCAAGGCAAGGGCTTTCACCATGAACAAGAAGGAAGCAAGGAAGGACCCGGACGTAGTGTCAGGTACGTTCCTTGTCAATGATGTTGCGCCTCCATATTATTTGATAGTGGTGCCAGTAAGAGTTTCGTATCTGTGCCCTTCTGTGCTACACTAGATGTCCAAACTAAGGAAATAGATGATGCCTTTGAAGTAGAAACAGCCGATGGCAAGTCCATTAGAATAGTCAGGATGATAGAGGACTGCCACATTAAACTAGGAGGCCATTACTTTCCCGCACGATTGTTTGTTATGCCCTTAGGAGGTTTCGATGTCGTACTAGGGATGGATTGGCTAGCTGCCCACGATGCTAACATAGTATGCCAACAGAAGATGATCCGATTAACGGCTCCAGATGGTAGTTCGGTCACGATCTACGGTGATAACGATTGTAAGGTTCCAAGGATGATTTCCATGATCAAGGCGGAGAAATGTATGAGGCGAGGGTGCGGAGCTTATCTAGCGTATGTCAAGGATGTCAAGGATAAGGCGAAAGAGTTGTCCGATGTGCCAGTGGTGCGGGACTTTCCTGACGTATTCCCGGAGGATCTGCCCGGAGTACCACCAGATAGAGAGATAGAGTTTCAGATTGACTTACTGTCAGGAGCCCAACCCATTGCCAAAGCACCCTACCGTCTAGCTCCGTCCGAGATGAAGGAGCTCATGTCACAACTGCAGGAGCTCCTTGACAAGGGATTCATTAGGCCCAGTATTTCCCCATGGGGTGCCCCCGTGCTGTTTGTGAAAAGAAGGATGGCAGCATGAGGATGTGTATAGATTACAGGGAGTTGAATAAGCTGACCGTGAAGAATCGGTACCCTCTACCTCGGATAGATGATCTGTTTGATCAGTTGCAAGGGGCAAGTGGTTCTCCCGGATAGATCTCCGATCCGGATATCACCAACTGAAGGTAAGGGAGCAAGATGTCCCAAAGACGGCCTTCCGAACACGCTATGGCCACTACGAGTTTTGGTTATGTCTTTCGGGCTAACCAATGCTCCTGCGGCATTCATGGACTTGATGAATCGCGTGTGCCGCCCGATGCTGGATAGATCGGTGATAGTATTCATTGACGATATCCTGATATACTCAAAGAACGAAGGAGATCATGCTTGTCATATCAAGGAGGTGTTAGAAACTTTACGAAGGGAGAAACTGTATGCGAAGTTCTCTAAATGTGCCTTCTGGCTACGGGAGGTACATTTTTAGGGCACGTTATAAATTCGAGGGAGTAATGGTTGACCCAGCGAAAGTTGAAGCAGTTACGCAATGGAATTCCCCGAGGACGCCATCCGAAATCCGTAGTTTCTTGGGATTGGCTGGTTATTATAGAAGGTTCATCAAAGATTTCTCGAAGATAGCTTCCCCATTAACAAGGTTAACGAGAAGAACGTGGTGTTCGACTGGGGAAAGGAACAGGAAGATGCGTTCCAGGAATTGAAGGATAGATTAACCAAAGCTCCTATACTAACCCTACCGGAGGGAGATGAAGACCTAACGGTATACTCCGATGCTTCTTACTGCGGGCTAGGCTGTGTGTTGATGCAAAGAGGAAAGGTTATAGCTTACGCATCCAGACAGCTAAAGGACACGGAGGTTAATTACCGGTTCACGATTTGGAACTTGCCGCAGTAGTGTTCGCACTGAAGATCTGGAGACACTATTTGTATGGAACTAAGTGCGCCATATTTACCGACCATAAAAGTCTGAAATATTTCTTTGAGCAGAAGGACCTAAATATGAGACAAAGGAGGTGGTTGGAGTTGATAAAGGATTACGATTGTGAAATCCATTATCACCCGGGTAAGGCGAACGTGGTAGCCGATGCCCTGAGCCGAAGGAAGGATACGAACCGATCCGGGTGAAGGCGTGCCAACTAGTAGTGACCCCAGATGTTATGAGGATGATAAGCAAAGCTCAAATAGACGCTTTAAAAGAGCAGCAAATCAATAAGGAAAGGATGGTGGGAAAGGTGGATGAATTGGTAGAGAACACCTTGGGTGTTAAGACCTTCCATGGCAGGATATGGGTTCCGAAGCATGGTGACTTGCGGGAAAAGATTATGGATGAAGCGCACAAGACCCGCTACTCAATACATCCAGGCGCAAATAAGATGTACCACGATTTGAAGAAAGATTTTTGGTGGCCTGGGATGAAGAGAGATGTGGTTGCGTATGTAAATAAATGTCTCACGTGCCTACAGGTGAAGGCTGAGCACCAAAGACCTTATGGTTATGTTCAGCCATTAGAAGTACCAGAATGGAAGTGGGAACATATTACCATGGACTTTATCACTAAATTACCACGCACGACAAAAGGACACGATGCGATATGGGTGATCGTTGATAGACTGACTAAAAGTGCGCATTTCCTGCCAATCAAGGAAGCAATTAGTTCAGAGAAGCTTGCTGCACTATTTATCCGAGAAATTGTGGCGCGACATGGTATGCCCGTATCGATTGTTTCAGATAGAGATACGCGGTTCACCTCGAAGTTCTGGAAAAGGTTCAATGAAGAAATGGGCGCGAGATTGCATGTTAGTACCGCATACCACCCACAGACGATGGGCAATCGGAAAGAACGATCCAGACACTGGAGGATATGCTTCGGGCATGTGTTATTGAATTTGGTGGTAATTGGGATGATCATTTGCCACTAGCAGAGTTCTCCTATAACAACAGCTACCACGCCAGTATTAAGATGCCCCCATATGAGTTACTGTACGGTCGACGGTGCAGAACTCCTATTGTTGGGGTGATGTCGGTCAGAAGAGTTAGGAAGCTTAGAAGTCGTGGAAGCCACAACAGAAAAGTTGGAGAAAATCAAGGCGTATATGAAGGCTGCAAAGGATAGACAAAAGTCATACGCCGACAAAAGAAGGAGACCAATAGAGTTCAGCGTGGGTGACAGGGTAATGCTGAAGTGTCACCATGGAAGGGAATCATCCGATTTAGGAAGAGGGGGAAACTGAGCCCCAGGTTCATCGGACCATTCGAGGTAATAGCACGAGTTGGGGATGTAGCTTACAGGCTAGACCTTCCAGAAGGGTTAAGTGGGATTCACCCTACCTTCCATGTGTCGCACTTAAGAAAATGTTTAGCACCGAATGAGGCAGTCGTACCTCTAGATGACATCGAGGTGGATGAGAAGCTGAACTATGTAGACAACCAGTGGCTATACTGGACCGGAAGGAGAAGCAATTGAGAAATAAGGTAGTCAAACAAGTCAAGGTGCAATGGAAACACCGAAAGGGGTCGGATGCCACCTGGGAATCCGAGGAGGAAATGAGGCACCAATACCCCGATCTGTTTAATGACGAGTCAGGTTTCGAGGACGAAACCTAAATAAGGGGGGGAGACTTGTAACGCCCCGAAATATCCCGAAACGAGCCATTTAATAATAATGGGCTTTTAAGGGTTAATTTAAGAAATAAAGGGGTAAATTAGTGGGCTATGGATCAAATTAGCCTTAATGGGCTAGGCTTAATGGGTTTAAGGGCCCTAATCAGCCCTTAAACATGCATGAACAGCCTCATCTTCATCACATTAAAACCCTAGCCACCAAATTCGTAGAGAGAGAAAGTAGAGAGAGAAGTGAAGAAAATCAAGATTTGGAGTTTGAAGGTTTGAAGGATTGAAGTTCTGGTGGATTGGAGCATCAAAACACAAGGAAAGAGCAACAAAACAAGGTAAGAATCGACCTCTAAGGCCCTCTGTAGATCAAACCCGGATTCTAGGGTTTTGGGGTTTTGAAAAGTTTAAAGAAACACATAAAGGTCGAATTTTTACGTATGAAAACGTGTAAAAAGCTTAGATTTGGTTTCATGGAAGGAAAACTAAGGATTTGGACGTAAAAAGTTAAGATTTTGGGTTAAAACGGGCTGGATCTGAGTTCCAGTTCATCCAGCGAAACTGGGCCCCGATCCAGCGAATTTAAGCCTTTAACCAGCGAAACTGCGTACTCATTTAGCGAGACTAGGAGAAATTACAGCGAAACTACAGTTTCGCTGGGGCGAAACTATAGTTTCACCGGTAACCTCGCTAAGACCCAGACAGACCTATAGACCTTGCGAGACTAGGGAATTCCAACGAAAGTTGGGCGCTCAAGGCAGCGAATCTGTCTAGCGAAACTAGCAGAAGTGCTGCCCAGCGAAACTGCAGGCGAAACTGCAGTTTCGCTGTAGCGAAACTATGGGCGAAATTTGAGGAAAATGACGTTTTTGCATGTTAACTTTCGTGCAGCTAGAGTGTTCGGGCTATAGCCTAAGTGACTTAGAATTTAAGCTACTTGGGCGAGTTCAGGTGAGTTCTAGACCCCTCCTTTACCCGTTTTCAATGTTTGGGGTGATATGCATACTAAAATACATACTTTATGAGAACGGTTTTTAAGACCTTTTATCTAGAAAAGTAAAATTTCCTAAAGTAAATATGTTATTTAAATAGTCCAAATAATTTTCGGGCGCGCTGACCTGGCAGCCCGGCCCCAGCCAGGGGCGTTGCCCCTTGGACCCCACTAGGGGCTGCTGCCCCTAGAACCCCGCTATCAGGGGCTGCCGCCCCCGAACCCCCGCTGTCCCGCGGAGGGTCAGTTATCTAGTTTATCTCTCATGATTGATGAAATGTAAATGCTTAGACTAAGAGTGTGCTTCTTATTATGCGTTAAGTGCACGTGAAAACTAAAGATATAAGTGAAACTTAAAGAATTGTTATTGGGCCCATAACGTGTACCTGGATAAAGTAAAGTCTTGCAAGTAAAGTCCTGCAGGCAAGGGATAAAGTAAAGACTTGCAAGCAGTGGCTAAAGGAGGGTTGCATTTGTTGTGCCCTCACCCGGATAAAGTAATGCTCGAACAGGCAGGTCTGTAAGCCCTGAATTGGCATGACAATAATGGCCCGATCGAGTACGACTGTAAGCCCTTAATTGGCGTGTCGGTAAAGTCCTAGGCGAGCCTAGGCACCGATGGTGACAGAGAATTGACGGATATAGAAGAGTAATAAATAACAAGAAATGAAAAGAAATGATAAAGTATCGATAAAGTGATAGCCTGTATGTATTGATGCTTGATAGATGAGAACTATTTTTAACTGATAAAGCTAATATCTCTTACGAAAGTTATTTAGCAAAGTAAACCTAGAATTCACTCAGCGAAGCTGACTTTTGTATGTATATCAGTTGACAGGTAAGAGTTAGAGCTACGGAATAGAGGCATGGGACTGAAGCTTCGAGACTGGCATCTCTGATGAAGAAAAGATTAAGAGGACCTTAAATAGATTTTAAGAATAAAGACATGTTTATATTTCATTTGTAACAGACTTGAAATTGACAGTATTTTCCGCTGCAATATATATTTATATACATATGAGCAAATGACTGTTTTAAATCGATGTTTTGCTGTGAATGACCAACTGTGAGGCTTCCCTGAGAAAGGTGGGCCTTACATCTTTCCTGTGACTTTACGTGTTATGTTAAAGAATGAAACGAAAGTATTATGTAACTTAAAGTGAAAGATCATGAAAGAGGAACATGATGAATGAATGCATGCATTAATGAATGAATGAATGTAAGAAAGGCTTGCAAGCAAATGTATGGAGGTTCACACTAATGAAGGGTGTTAGCTCAACTGTGTGCGGGTTAGCTACCCCAAAAGGATGCACACTGGGGTCCAATCCTTGTGATTGACCATATGTATGGGATCCTTGTCGCTTTCCCTAGGTACTGGAGTCAGCTTCGTGCACAATGTTCGAGGTCTATGAAAGACCTCAGGCCCAGTACTAGCTTCGTGCACAATGTTCAGGGTGTAGCACATGGCATTGATCCGGAACGAAAGAGAAAAGATAGTGGTGAATGTACTTGCCCTAGGTACTGGAGTCAGCTTCGTGCACAATGTTCGAGGTCTGTGAAAGACCTCAGGCCCAGTAACCAGCTTCGTGCACAATGTTCGGGGTATTATACATGTCATCGAGAATAATGAACGTACGAATAAAAGTAATGAATGTACGAATGAAAGTAATGAACGTACGAATGAAAGTAAGAATTTATGAATGAATGTGAACGAAAGTAACGAATGTGAATGGTAATGATGTACGTTGAGTGAACGAAAGTTAACGAACGAATGATGAAGATAACAACGATATTATCTATGTGTACGTATGATGTATGATCGCATGAAAGTAAAGAACGGTTTTAACGAAAGAAAAGTATGTTTTATTATAAAACTAGAACTCACTCAGCAACGCTGACTTTTTATGTGTTTCCAGTTGGCAGGTAAGGTTGCTGAGGATGGCACAGGGCGTCTACTCAGCTCTTTTGGATGGCATCCATTTATATAATGTTTTTGTGATGTAATGCAACAATATATATTTTGTAATGATTAACGATGTATTATTTTGCAAAAGCTTTTATGATGAAATGAGATGTCATTTTGATTGTTTCTGCTGCAATGTATATATAAGATAAATTAAAATGTATGTTTATGCAATGATCGACCAGCTGTAAGCGTCCCGGAACGGGGCCTTACAAGTTGGTATCAGAGCCAAATTTTAAGTGAAATGGGTAAATTTCAAAATAAACCTTCACTTAAACTGAGAATGGGACGGAAAGGAAGGGATGCCAATCTGAGTAGCTGCGTGCCATCAGGTTTTTCTTAATGATAACCGGTATTATGTGCGCATGGTATGTGGTATATGTGTTGCTGGTAGATTTAATACTGACGTAGTCAGGACGGGTAATGCTCAGGGTATGAAGAGTAAAGTAAGTGGCTAATCACAACTGGCCACTGTAATTAGGGAATTACTATACTTGACATAAACTAAGTTGTTCCCTTGAATGACCGTGTTGGTGTTTGAATCTTTCAGTGTGTGTTAGAGGATGGCCGGTGGTAGATCTTCTAAATCTTCAAGGGTGGAGGTCGTGGTGGGCCTGGTGCTGAACCACGGCCCAAAAGAGGAAGGCCTAGGATGGAAAAGGTGGTTCATGAAGAACCTGAGACCCCTCATCCGGAGGGCGGTGATGAGAGTGCCAACCTGAGAGTCTCGGTAAAGGATGCAGTTGTTGAGGAAGTTCATCAGGTCATGCAGACGATCTTACCGTCTGTGGTGACCGAAGTTATCGAGGCTATGAGGGAAGGAGAAAGGAAGGAATGAAGTAGACCTACGGGTGAAAGAAGACAGCCCGAGACTGAGACGGATCTATTTAATGATGAAGAAGAAGAGAAGAACAAGAGCCCACGCAGGAGGCGGCACGAGGTTGTAACTATGGGGCATTTCAAAAGTGCAAGTCCCCCTACTTTTGATGGTAACGGCACTGCTGCTGCTGCTCACTGGTGGGTGAGAGAAATGGAAGTTGTTTTGAACATCAACGAGTGCCAGGAGGATCAGAAAGTAAAGTTTGTTGCCCACTTTTGTGGACTCGGCTCTGTGTTGGTGGGACAATATAGTCCAAGCTGAGGGTAGCAGGGCTATTGTGAGAATGAGATGGTTAGAGCTGAAGAAGTTGGTGATTAAGGAGTTTTGTCCTCATCGAGAAATGGACAAGGTTGAGAGGGAGTTTCTGCAACTAGAGGCGGGAACCATGACACACCAACAGTACACCACAACGTTCAATGAGATGGAACGTTTGGTGCCGGATCAGGTGACGCCTCTGTCACGGAAGATTAAGAGGTACATTCAGGGTTTGCCCGCGGATATTCGCATGCACATGATCGCTGCCCGACCGAGCACGTTCAGGTCGGCAGTGGACTTAGAAGGGAGGTTATATGATGAGAGGACGGTAGTGGTGGTGGCTGAAGGTAGTAAGAAGGGTGGGGGTGATTGAAACTGGAGTGGAAAGAGGTTTGGTCGGGGTGATGCCTTGACGGGTAACAAGAAGGCACGGGTGGATGATCGCCGTGTAGCCACACCGGGTACGGGATCGAGAAAGTGTGGAAATTTGGGAAGGAGCACAGTGGCGAGTGTAGATGGGGGTTGAACGTTTGTTTCAAGTGTGGGAAGCCAGGTCATATGGAACGGGAGTGCAAAGCGGGGAGATGTTTTAACTGTGGTGGGGAGGGCCACATGAGCCGAGACTGCAAGAAGCCAAGGGCTGAAGGTTCGGGGGTGAAGAAAACGGGAAGTGAAGGACCGAGGGTGAGCGCCAGGGCATTCACCATGACACAAGAGGAAGCTAGGACGGACCCTGATGTTGTGTCCTGTACGTTTCTAGTGAACAAACTTTAGATTCTGTGTTGTTCAATTCGGGTGCTAGTAAGAGTTTTATTTCTGCTACTTTCTGTACTAAGCTACCAGTTAGTAGTAGACGTGTTGATGCGCCTTTTAATGTAGAAACTGCCATAGATAAGTCTACCAGATTTCTGATATGATAGAGGACTGTGATGTGGAACTAGAAGGTCATAAGTTTCTTGTTAGACCGTTCGTGATGACCTTAGGTGGTTTCGATTTGGTTCTAGGGATGTATTGGTTGGCGGACTTCGAGGCAAACATTGTGTGTCACAAGAAGATGATTTGTTTGACAGCACCTGACGGGAGTTCAGTAACTGTTTATGGGGATTGAGTCATGACGATCCCGAAGGTAATCTCGATGGTGGTGGCAGGAACGTGTATGAGTAGTGGATGTAGCGCCTACTTGTGTTATGTCAAGGACGTGGAAACGCCGACACCACAACTATCCGATGTCCCGATTGTGTGTGACTTCCCAGACGTGTTCCCAGAAGATTTATCAGGAGTGGCACCTGACTGAGAGATTGAGTTTCAGATTGATCTGATACCGAGTGCCCAACCTATTGCCAAGGCACCGTATCGGTTGGCTCCGACGGAGATGAGAGAGTTGATGGAGCAGTTGTAAGAGCTGCTTGATAAGGGGTTCATTAGACCGAGTATCTCTCCTTGGGGTGCCCCGGTCTTATTTGTAAAGAAGAAGGATGGTAGTATGAGGATGTGTATAAAATACCGTGAGCGGAACAAGTTGACAGTGAAGAATCGGTACCCCTTACCAAGGATAGATGATTTGTTCAATCAGCTTCAAGATGCCAGTTGGTTCTCGTGGATCGACCTTCGATCTGGCTACCATCAGCTAAAGGTGAAAGAGCAGGATATTTCTAAAACAGCTTTTCTCACACGTTATGGTCATTATGAGTTCCTCGTTATGTCTTTTGGTTTGACCAACGCGCTAGCTGCTTTTATAGACGTGATGAACCGAGTGTGTCGGTCGATGTGGATAAATCAGTGATTGTGTTTATTGATGATATCCTGATTTATTCAAAGAGCGAGATAGAGCATGCCGGTCACATTCGAGAGGTGTTGGAGACGTTGAAAAGAAGGAGAAGTTGTATGCCAAGTTCTCCAAATGCGCGTTTTGGTTGCGCGAGGTTCGCTTCTTGGGTCACGTGGTGAATCCGGAGGGGATTATGGTAGATCCCGCAAAGGTGGAAGCGGTGATGCAATGGAAGCCTCCAAAACGCCATCCGAGATCCGTAGTTCTTGGGTTTGGCGGGCTACTACATAAGATTCATCCAAGACTTTTCCAAGATCGCTTCTCCACTAACCAAGTTGACCCGGAAGGATGTGAAATTTGTATGGGGTCAAGCTCAGGAGAAGGCGTTTGAGGAATTGAAGACGAGGTTGACTTAAGCTCCTGTATTGTAATTACCCGATGGAAGTGAAGATCTGGTGGTTTATTCTGATGCTTCCTACTCAGGTTTGGGATATGTGTTAATGCAGAGAGGAAAACTTATAGCCTAGGCATCCCGACAGTTGAAGGTTCATGAGGTTAACTACCCTACGCATGATTTGGAGCTAGCAGCAGTGGTCTTTGCGTTAAAGATTTGGGGGCACTACCTGTATGGGATGAAGTGCACCATTTTCACGGACCACAAGAGCTTGAAGTACTTCTTAAAGCAGAAGGACTTGAACATGAGGTAAAGAAGATGGTTGGAGCTCATAAAGGATTATGATTGTGAGATCCATTAACATCCGGCAAAGCCAACGGGTTGGCGGACGCACTTAGCCTAAAACAGAGACCCGAGCCGATTCGGGTGAAAGCGTACCAGTTGATTATGACCTCTGATGTGATGGAGCAAGCCAAAGAGTATCAAGATGAGGCATTAAAAGAAGATTGTCTTAACTCTGAAAGGATGAGAGGTTTTGTCATGGAGTTGGGTGAGAACACTCTCGGTGTTAAAACCCGATTCGAGCAGATATGGATTCCTCGTTTTGGGGATCTACGAGTGAAGATTATGGATGAAGCTCACAAGACTCGATACTCTATTCATCCCGGTGCTACAAGATGTACCAAGATATGAAGAAAGATTATTGGTGGCCGGGCATGAAGCGTGACGTAGTGGAGTATGTGAGTAAGTGCCTTACTCGCTTGCAAGTGAAGGCCGAGCATCAAAAGCCGCATGGGAAGTTCCAACCTTTGGATATACCAAAATGGAAGTGGGAGCACATCACCATGGATTTCATTACGAAGCCGCTGCGTACTCCGAAAGGGTATGATGCTATATGGGTGATTGTTGACCGCTTGACGAAGAGTGCTCACTTCCTACCGATTCGCGAGACATATTCATCTGAGAGGTTGGCTGATCTGTTCATCAAGGAAATTGTGACTCGTCATGGTGTGCCGGTGTCTATTGTGTCTGATCGTGACACCCGGTTTACATCCAAATTTTGGAAGAAATTCCACGATGCGATGGGGACAAGGTTACACATTAGCACGGCTTATCATCCCCAGACTGATGGTCAGTCAGAAAGGACCATTCAGACATTGGAGGACATGCTTTGGGCATGTGTGATTGATTTTGGGGGAAGTTAGGATGACCACTTACCGTTAGCTGAATTCTCATACAACAACAGCTATCATCCCAGCATTGGTATGCCATCTTATGAGATGCTATACGGTAGGAGATGCAGAACACCCGTTTGTTGGGGTTATATTGGTCATAAAGAGTTAGGGAGCGTCAAGGTGATCGAGGCTATGACTGAGAAGCTTAAAAGGCTCAAAGCCTTCATGAAGGCAGACAAAGATAGACAGAAGTCGTATGCTGATAAACCACACAGGCCGATTCAGTTCCAGGTGGGTGAGCGGGTTATGTTGAAGGTCTCACCTTGGAAGGGTATCATTCGCTTCCAAAAGCGGGGCATGTTTGTAGCCCGAGGTACATAGGCCCTTTCCGAATCATTGCTCGGGTAGGAGAGGTGGCCTATAAATTGGAGTTACCAGATTAGTTAAGTGGAATTCACCCGACATTCCATGTATCTCATCTAAAGAAGTGTTTGGCAGACGAAGATATGATCATTCCATTGAAGGATATCGAAGTAGACGCACGGCTCAATTATGTGGAGCAACCAGTGGCAATCATCGATCGAAAAGAGAAAAGGCTGAGATATAAAGTGGTTCCTCTTGTGCATGTACAGTGGAAGCACAGGAAGGATCCGAGTCAACTTGGGAGACCGAAGAAGAAATGAGACAGCATTACCCACGTTTGTTCGATGAATAACAGGTTTGGGGATGAAACCTATATAAGGGGGTGGACTTGTAACACCCGAATTTTCTTTGAAGTCAACGAAAGAAGAAAAAGAAATAAAGTCCAAAGTCAGGGGACCAAACTCGCCAACGTGAGAAAGTTGGATAAATGGGGGTATTTGAAGGGAGAGGGCTGCCCTTACCCTCTCCCCACACCCACATTTCAGCCAAAAGAAAGGAGAAGAGAGAAAAGGGAGAAGAGAAGAGAAAAAGGGTTGTTCGAGTGGATTCAAGAGAGCAAAATCGTTGTGTAGCGAGTCTAAACGAAGCTCTTCTTCTTGGTGTAGTTTGTGTGAGTTCTAGGACCCCTAATTACTAGTTTTCAACTGATTTAGGGCTGGAACACATAGTAAACCCCTTTTTGTATATGTGTGTGTTTGACCCATTTGGGTGTGTTTACTTGTGATGCGTTTGGAGTGTGTTTTCGGGCTTGTGTGTTCTTGAATGGTGTTGTAGTATGCATTCCTAAGGGTTAGGATGGTTGATTTGGGTTTAGAATGGGTTTGGATGAGCTTGGAGGTCGAAAATGGCAGATTGGGTTCGGGATGAACTTCATTCTGCATCAGTTAGGGCTAAGCACCCGACTATAGGCCATACGGCCGATTGGAGTATGATTGGAGTTAATTCGCATGACTGAGGTTCAGTTGCACGACTGGGGGTCCAGTCACATGGGGAGCCATGCGACCGAGGTCCCATTCGCGTAAGTGCTCATCCGCATTAAGTCCATCCGTATGAGGTCCATTCGCATAAGGTCCATTAGAATAGTGTTCAACCGCATGAGGTCCATTCGCACGATTGGGTGTTCATCCGCATTGGTTTTCATCCGTATTGGTCTATTCGCATGACGTTCAGCCGCATGGAGGCCATGCGACTGAAGGGTGTCCATACGCCCAAATAGGGTTGGTGTACCCAAGGAAAAGCATAGTTAATTTCTGACTTTCGGGGGGGAAGTGCAGATGTAAGTTTTGACGTGGAAGCTCCCGTGGGTACATGTAAATGACCATTGAGGTCTTAGGGGCTGTTTGGCAACTTCTGAATGGGTAAGTACTGAATCAATAAGAGGCCTGAATCAATAAGTGTTGAACCAGTTTAAGTCTGTTTGGTTGGATATCAACTTAAAAAAATAACCATTTACGTGATTTTATTCGATTATCGTCATTACTAACAACTCTCTTCAACAACTCTCTTCTTCAGTCCAACATAAGTAGCTTTAGGAGCAAGAACCAAAAATCATGAACCTAGAATCACAAAACCATAATATGATAACAATCAGCACCAACACAACCTCTCAAATACCATTGTAGTCCGTCATACGGAGCACCACCAACGCCGAAACAACCTTGTGCAGCGCCTTTCTCCAATCGGTCGTGGCCGACCCCCAATCGACGGTCACTGAACACAAACAGACTCAATAACCTGCCACGGTCGACCCTCATCGATGACCGACCATGCCCGACCCCCATCAAAGAACATCCATGGTTGACCCATCGATGACCTGTCATGGTTGCCGAAGGGGACGAAGGAGGAGACCTGTGAAGGGGACGAAGGAGGAGACCAAGAGAGGCCGTCGGCGAGATGCTGAAGGGGATGAAGATGGTCTGAATGAGAGAATTGGGTGATGTGAATTTGGTCAGATATTCATTGTTGTCTTACCTAATAAGAGCTCAATCAGAGGTTCTTTTCATTAAGTGGTTATCAAACCAAACAACAGGGTCTGATCGAGTCAGACATTTGGGTCTGACCGAGTCAGAAATTTGGGTCTGACTGGGGTCATTAAGACCCAAACAAACAGCCCCTTAGAGGGTGGATTGGGGCATGATGATGTTGCATGTTTACGCATGATGTATGTTATGATGTATGCTGATGCCCTGTATGATGATGCTACCTGTGTACGATGATGTTCCTTATTATAATATATGTTTATCTTTCTCGTGACTTTACGTGTTATGTT
The DNA here is from genome assembly GCA_024085815.1 of Flaveria linearis. Classification (NCBI taxonomy): domain Eukaryota; kingdom Viridiplantae; phylum Streptophyta; class Magnoliopsida; order Asterales; family Asteraceae; genus Flaveria; species Flaveria linearis. The sequence continues at coordinate 34,834,590 of CM044015.1, forward strand.
AAAGAATGAAACGAAAGTATTATGTAACGTAAAGTGAAAGATAATGAAAGAGGAACATGATGAATGAATGCATGCATTAATGAATGAATGAATGTAAGAAAGGCTTGCAAGCAAATGTATGGAGGTTCACACCCAATGAAGGGTGTTAGTTGAACTGTGTACGGGTTAGCTACCCCAAAAGGATGCCACTGGTCTAATCCTTTTGATTGACCATATGTATGGGATCCTTGCCGCTTACCCTAGGTACTGGAGTCAGCTTCGTGCATAATGTTCGAAGGTCTATGAAAGACCTCAGGCCCAGTAACCAGCTTCGTGCACAATGTTCGGGGTGTAGCACATGGCATTGATCCAGACGAAAGAGAAAAGATAAATGGTGAATGTACTTGCCCTAGGTACTGGAGTCAGCTTCATGCATAATGTTCGAGGGTGTGAATGACCTCAGGCCCAGTAACCAGCTTCGTGCACAATGTTCGGGGTATTGTACATGTCATTGAGAGTAATGAACGTACGAATGAAATTTATGAATGTACGAATGAAAGTAATGAACGTACGAATGAAAGTAATGAACGTACGAATGAAAGTAATGAATGTACGAATGAAAGTAATGAACGTACGAATGAAAGTAAGAATTTATGAATGAATGTGAACGAAAGTAACGAATGTGAATGGTAATGATGTACGTTGAGTGAACGAAAGTTAACGAACAAATGATGAAGACAACAACGATATTATCTATGTGTATGTATGATGTATGATCGCATGAAAGTAAAGAACGGTTTAACGAAAGAAAAGTATGTTTATTATAAAACTAGAACTCGCTCAGCAACGCTGACTTTTTATGTGTTTCCAGTTGGCAGGTAACGTTGCTGAAGATGGCACGGGGCGGCTACTCAGCTCTTTTGGATGGCATCCATTTATATAATGGCTTTGTGATGTAATGCAACAATATATATTTTGTAATTGATTAACGATGTATTATTTTGCAAAAGCTTTTATGATGAAATGAGATGTCATTTTGATCGTCTCCGCTGCAATGTATATATAAGATAAATAAAAATGTACGTTTTGTGCAATGATCGACCAGCTGTAAGCGTCCCGGGAACGGGCCTTACACATACCCGAGGAAAAGCGTGGTTTAAGTACTAACTCTCGGGGGAAAGTGCATATGTAAGTTTTGACGTGGAAGTTCCCGTAAGTTTATGTAAGATAACTATTGTTACCTTAGTGGTTATGTTGGGCATGATGATATTGCATGTTTATGTATGATGGATGTTATGTATGTATGATGGTGCCTTGTATGGCGATGATTTGTGTCACACCCCCGCTGATAGCGGAAACACGGGGATGTGAGCTAGATGGGATCGTCATAACACATGGTATACGATAGAGTAGCAATATAAATATGATGAAAAGCATGTCATGACGACACCCGAACACAAATGGAGACTTGTGTCGTCTTCTGTCAATGTTCACGACAGCATAGCCATATGTATAAACATACAATGATCACATAAGCATTAATGATAACTTGCAATGTAAATTCCCACAACCCGGAACAAGTATACAATGTACAGTTTAAGCAACCAAGATGTTACAAAAATTAATGTTTAACAAAATGCTTAATTCTCCAAAAATATATCCTAGGGTCTCCTCTAAAAGGCAGCGCTCCTAGAACTTCAATTACCTTGATCACCTGAAAAGAGATGCTCAAAACGATCAACATAATTGTTGGTGAGCTTCTCAGGTTTTGAGTAATAAAAGATGTTAAAATGAAAAACAACTTCTAAGTTTAATAAGAGTTACCATGACTATACTTATGTATAGGCGGTTTTACCAGTTATAAATAGTTACAACCAAACCTATTCATCAGTTCCACATGGGAATTGATGGCTATAAAGTGAGCATTCCCAAAACGTAAATAGTTAAATATGACGTAGCAAGATCCACAAAGCGCGTACGTATAGTTCACAACCAAACCAATCCTTAGGTCCCATTACCAGGATTAATGGTTGTATTGAAAGATTTTCCATAGCATAACAAGTTTAACATGACGTAGCAAGATCCACAAAGCGCATACGTAATAGGTTACAACCAAACCGATCCTTAGGTCCCATTACTGGAATTAATGGTTGTAATGGATGCTTGGCAAAGAAGAACCACAAAGTAGACCCACAAAGAACCACACCGCCGAGAACATCCAAGATCAATAGCATTCACAACTAACATCATACAACACATAGCATCAAAGTAATAGCACATAGTAATGTTAAGGCACCAAGTAACATACAAGGTAGCAACATAGCATAGAGTGAAGAGTCATAATAGCATCATTCAACAAGATAAGCAAGATAAGTTAACCATAAGAGTTGCAGCAGACTTCCACTGAGGAAGATGCTTGAAAATGTGTTAAGTAAACGAGCATTCTTTTCCCCCAAGATTGAAAATGTTTAAAAGTTATATATGCGTAAAAAGGGGATACGAAACTCACGGAATAGATGATAATCACGTATGATGAATATTCCCAAAGGTAGAATGCTATGAACGGTCAAATACCTATTGACAATTACTGACAAGCATTAATATGAGCATAAGGCGTAAGATGACATTCGATTAGTTCAGGCTGTTTCGATTCGGTCGTGGGTAACACTTGCACACAAACACACATAATAGATCTTATGTAGATTACATACTAGTGACGTTGCCATTGTCGATAACATTTGTGTAAAAGGTTATTGTTGTTAGAGAAATATTTAGTAAGCACTTGTGTTATAATTGTTTGTAATTAATTGTAAACTGTAAGTTGATTGATTTGATATAACATTAATAAGTTAAATAGTGTTAATCTTAAAGATCGTCATTAGTAATGGCAACCGTGTCGATGTCACCTTAACATCACACGACAACACACACCGCCCACAGGAGGAATTCACACACAATGACTCCAATTGCACGCCAGGACTAGACGCACGATTGGACACTCCGTTCGCACAAATCAACTCTCAGTCATGCGAATCAGCTTCATTCGCACGATTGAACTCCCATTCGTGCGACTAAGCATTCAGTCGTACCACACAGCACCCCAATCGCATGACTCAACCTTCCATTCGCACGATTCAACCCTCAGTCGTACGAATCAGCTTCGTTCGTACAACTGAACCTTTATTCGTACGACTGGATCTTCATTCTTGCGATACACACAGTCGCACACAATCATCCGCATTGACTTAATTGTACACACTCTCAATCGCATGCATTCAATCGCACACCACACCCATACGCATGGACTCAGTCGCACGACTCACCCCAGTCGCACCACTCAGTCGCACCACTCAGTCGTACGATAGACTCAGACACATGGACTCAGTCACACGACTCACTCAGTCGCACGACTCAGTCGCCTGAAAGGCCTAGTGACCCTGTACAGCAGGTCGCGACTGTTGAAGCTTCGAGCAGCGTCCAGCTGCTCCGGGCACAGGTTTCACACATCAAGAACCTCCAGAATTCATATTCTAACATGTGTAAACATGAAACACACTCAGAAGCGCAACACACAAGCCTAATACCAGTCCGTCACACCCCCCGCTGATAGCGGAAACACAGGGATGCGAGCTAGACGGGATCGTCATAACACATGGTATACGATAGAGTAGCAATATAAATATGATGACAAGCGTGTCATGACGACTCCCGAACACAAATGGAGACTTGTGTCATGTTCAGTCAATGTCCATGTAAGGCCCCGTTCCCGGAGACCTCACAGTTGGTCATTCACAGCAGTAATTACATAAAACATTACATAGTATAAATTTAAGCAGCGGAATTTATTTAGCAAAAACCATTCATTTCATTATAAACACTGTTGTTAAGCAATACATTGTATTTCATGAGTCACAAAAAGATTAGTTGAATGAATTACAAAACAACCATATCGTCAAACATGAATGGGTGTCAGTCTTGCCCCGCTGAGTAGCCATCCCTGTGTGCCATCCTTAATCGTCATTGCATGCATAAAACACCATCATTAAATAGCCCTTGGTCAACCTCGGTCAAAACCCTAAAACCCAGATTCCCAGAAAAATCCTGTAAAATTTTCTAAGTATAAAAATTATGGGCGCATGAACACTATGCAGGCGCATGAGCCCTGCTTAGGCGCATGAGCACTGTTGGGACATATTACCTTATACTTGGAAAATAATTCCAGGCGTAAGAGCACTATTTAGGCTCATTACCCTACACTTAGTTTTTTCTAAGTCAGAATTCAGGCGTATGAGTACTCTTCAAGCATATCACCCTATACTTAGTTTCTAAGTCATAATTCTGGGCGTAAGAGCACTATTAGGCATATTACCTTGTAAGTTTTCTAAGGCATAAATTCAGGCGTATTAGTACTGTTCAGACTCATTACCCTGTACTTGGTTTTCTAAGTTTTAAATTTCAGGCACATGAGCACTGTTGGGGAGCATAAGCCCCAACACTTGACTGTTCAGGCTTATGAGCCTTGTGTAGGCGTATAAGCAACCTGTTCACATATTTAAGTTGCTTCCAGTCCCAAACATTATATCACTTAGTTCTGATCATTCACATGCTATTCTAAGCATGAACATAACATAATCATACAATACATTTGCCCAAAACATACCCCATCCTCATACCCATGCACATGAACATACGGGTATAATAACCAAACTCATAAAAACATACATACATGTATTTCCAACCCCAAAAATCGTATAAAACATATAAAAAGGGTCTAGAAACTGACCTTAGCTGCTTTTAAGCTTTATACTCTAAATCTTGGACTTCTCAAAGGATCCAAACACCTATATGTGTCTAAACACACAATCCGACCACATATACACATAAGAACACATACAATTCAACTACTTGGCTAAAAATCTATAAAACCGAACCCAAAAACTCATAAATTGCTTACCAATTTCGATTTCAGTTGTTTTCCTCTCTCTAGAATCCGAAATCTCTTCTCTTCTACTCTTCTTTCTTTTCTTTTGTTGAAAAGCAGCTGGGATTGGATGTTATGGGCGGCCATACCACCTTTAGTACAAAATAATTATAAATTTTGTACTCTTGACACTTTTGCCCCTTCCACTTTTAGTTGACTTCCTTTTCTCTCTTTTTCTTTCTCTTTTATACTTTTATTTCGTTAAAAAGAATACGGGTGTTACAAGTCCACCCCCCTTATATAGTTTTCGTCCCTGAAACCTGTTATTCCTCAAACAGATGAGGATAATGTTGCCTCATCTCCTCCTCAGTCTCCCATGTGGATTCGGATCCCTTCCTATGCTTCCATTGTACACGCACAAGAGGAACCACTTTATTCCTTAACTTCTTTTCTTTACGATCAATGATTGCCACTGGTTGCTCCACATAATTGAGCCGTTCATCTACTTCAATATCCTCCAGTGGAGCAATCATATCATCATCAGCTAAGCACTTTCTCAGATGAGATACATGGAATGTGGGATGAATTCCACTTAACTCATCTGGCAGTTCAAGCCGATAGGCTACCTCTCCTACTTGTGCGATGATTCGGAAAGGTCCTATATATCTCGGGCTTAGCTTACCTCGTTTCCTGAATCGGATAATCCCTTTCCAAGGTGAGACCTTCAACATGACTCAGTCTCCGACCTTGAACTCTATTGGTCTTCGTCTCTTGTCAGCATACGACTTTTGTCTATCTTTCGCCGCCTTCATGAAGGCTTTGATCTTTTCCAAATTTTCAGTCGTAGCTTGATCACCTCAACACCTCCTAACTCTGTCTGCCCAATGTCTCCCCAACACACGGGCGTCCTACATCTCCTACCGTATAGCATCTCGTAGGGTGGCATGCCAATACTGGCATGATAACTGTTGTTGTACGAGAATTCTGCTAGCGGTAAGTGATCATCCTAACTCCCTCCAAAATCGATCATGCACGCCCGAAGCATATCCTCGAGCGTCTGTATCGTCCTCTCAGACTGACCGTCCGTCTGAGGATGATAGGCTGTACTAATGTGTAGCCTCGTCCCCATGGCATCATGGAATCTTCTCCAAAACTTTGACATAAACCGAGTGTCACGATCCGACATAATGGACACCGGCATGCCATGACGAGCTAGGATTTCCTTGATGAACAGATCCGCCAATCTTTGGATGAATACGTTTTGCGGATCGGTAAGAAGTGGGCACTCTTTGTTAGTCGGTCGACAATCACCCAAATAGTATCGCATACCCACGATGTGCGAGGTAGCTTAGTAATGAAGTCCATGGTGATATGCTCCCACTTCCATTTTGGTATATCCAATGGTTGTATCTTCCCATACGGTTTCTGTTGTTCCGCCTTCACTTGGAGACAAGTAAGGCACTTACTCACGTACTCCACTACATCGCATTTCATACCGGCCACCAATAATCTTTCTTCATATCGTGATACATCTTGGTAGCACCGAGATGAATGGAGTATCGAGTCTTATGGGCTTCGTCCATAATCTTCCCACGTAGATCCCCGTATCGAGGAATCCACATCCGCCCGAATCGGGTCTTAACACCAAGAGTGTTCTCGCCCAATTCCGTGACTAGACCTCTCATCCTTTCGGAGTTAAGACGATCTTCTTTCAAAGCCTCGTCTTGGAACTCCTTAATCTGTGTCATCACATCGGAGGTCATAATCAGCTGATAAGCCTTCACCCGGATTGGCTCGGGCCTTTCTTTTCGGCTAAGGGCATCTGCACCACGTTGGCCTTACCCGGATGGTAATGGATTTCGCAATCATAATCCTTTATGAGCTCCAACCATCGCCTCTGCCTCATGTTTAGATCTTTCTGCTCGAAGAAGTACTTAAAGCTCTTGTGGTCTGTGAAGATGGTGCACTTCGTCCCGTATAGATAGTGCCGCCAAATCTTCAACGCAAAAAACCACCGCGGCTAATTCTAGATCGTGTGTGGGGTAGTTGACTTGTGGGTTTTCAGTTGTCGAGATGCATAAGTATTACCCTTCCACGTTGCATCAACACGCAACCTAGCCTAGAATAAGATGCATCCGAATAAACCACTAGGCCATCATTTCCTTCGGGCAATGTCAAGATAGGAGCTTGTGTTAGTCTCGTCTTCAACTCCTCAAAGGCAGTCTCCTCCTCTCGACCCCACACGAATTTCACATCCTTACGGGTCAATTTTGTCAAAGGTGAGGCTATCCTGGAGAAGTCTTGAATAAATCTCCTGTAGTAGCCCGCCAATCCCAAGAAGCTACGAATTTCGGATGGCGTCTTAGGAGACTTCCATTGCATCACGGCCTCCACCTTTGCTGGGTCCACCTTGATTCCCTCTGCATTTACCACGTGACTCAGAAATCGCACCTCGTGTAGCCAGTAAGCACACTTGGAAAACTTAGCATACAGTTTCTCCCTTCTCAGAGTTTCCAACACTTCCCGAATGTGACCAGCATGCTCTTCTACGCTCCTTGAATAAATCAGGATATCATCGATGAACACAATCACTGATTTATCTAACATTGGCCGACATACTCGATTCATCAAATCCATAAAAGCAGCTGGCGCGTTGGTTAAACCAAAGGACATAACAAGAAACTCGTAGTGTCCATAACGCGTACGAAAAGTTGTTTAGGAATGTCCTGCTCCTTTACTTTCAATTGATGGTAGCCAGATAAGATCTATTCTCGAGAACCAACTGGCACCCTGGAGCTGATCGAACAAGTCGTCAATCCTCGGTAACGGATACCGGTTCTTTATCGTTAACTTGTTCAACTCACGGTAGTCAATACACATTCTCATGCTACCATCCTTCTTTTTCACAAATAAGACCGGAGCACCCCAAGGAGAGATACTCGGTCTGATGAAACCCTTATCAAGTAATTCTTGCAGTTGCTCCATTAACTCCTTCATCTCAGTCGAGGCTAATCGATACGGTGCCTTAGCGACAGGTTGGGCACTGGGTATCAAGTCAATTTGAAATTCGATTTCGCGATCCGGTGGCACACCTGATAGGTCCTCTCGAAACACATCGGGAAAGTCACACACGACCGGCACATCGGACAATTGTGGTGTTGACGTGTCCACATCCTTCACGTAGGCTAGATAAGCACTACATCCACGTCTCATGCACTTTCCCGCCACCGCCATCGAAATTACTTTTGGATTCGTCATAACCCGATCGCCATATATTGTCACCGGACTTCCGTCAGGCGCCGTCAGCCTAATCATTTTCTTACGACATACGATATTCGCTTCATGGGTTGCTAACCAATCCATCCCTAGTACTACATCAAATCCACTATGGACATCACATGTAACTTAGCAGCAAACCTATGACCTTTAACTCTATGGCACAGTCCTCTATCACATTTGTAACCCTAGTGGACTTATCAATAGCAGTCTCTACGTCGAAGGGCTCATCAATGTATTTACTACTAAGAGGCAGTTTAGCACAGAAATTGGCAGAAATAAAACTCCTACTAGCACCAGAATCAAATAACACAGAAGCAAGAGTTTGATCTACTAGAAACGTACCTGACACACAACAGTCGTCTTATTTGCCCCGGAACTCTCAGCCCTCGGTCTCCTGCAATCCTTACTCATATGGCCACTTTCCCCGCAGTTGAAACACCTCGCAGCCTTACAGTCTCTAGCCATATGACCGGATTTCCCACACTTGAAACAGACATTTAACCCCCATCTACATTCACCGCCGTGCTCCTCACCACACTTGTCACACCTTTTGGGTCCCGAGCTTGATGACCCCACCCTACGGTCATCCCTCCTCATCTTCTTGTTAGTCGGGGTAAAACCACCACGCCCGAATCGCTTCCCATTCCAATTCCGGTCAGCACCACCGGCTTTCTTTGCCTCCACCACCATCACTTCCCTCTCGTCATAAAGTCTTCCAGCCAAATCCACTGCCGACCTAAAGGTGCTCGGTCGAGCAGCGATCAGGTGGCTGCGAATGTCAGCTGGCAGTCCCTGAATGTACCGGTTGATCTTCCGAGACACCGGCGTCACCTGATCCGGCACCAGCCTTGCCATCTCATTAAACTTGGTAGTGTACTGTTGGTGGGTCATGGTTCCCGCCTCGAGTTGTAGGAACTCCCTCTCAACCTTATCGAGTTCCCTATGAGGACAGAATTCCTCAATTACCAGCTTCTTCAATTCTGTTCATTGCATTTTCCCGATGGCCCTGGAACCCTCAGCTAGTACGATGTTGTCCCACCAGCATAGTGCGGAGTCAGTAAAGGAGTGGGTGGCAAACTTCACCTTCTAATACTCCCGGCACTCGCTGATCTCGAGTACTGCTTCCATCTCCCTTACCCAACGGTGGGCGGCGGCAGCATTGCCATTTCCATCAAAAGTCGGGGGCTTGCACCTCTGGAATGCCCCGTAACTACATCCCTTGGTCTTCACCCTTACTACATCATCCTCTTCCTTATCACATACTACTATCTCAGGATCCGGTCGTTCCTCTCCTCCCTTGCTTTCCTTCCCAGTCGACCCTCTCCTATCCTCCTTCTCCTTTCTCTCCTCGTTCCTCACAGCTCGAATAACATCGGTCACTACAGATGGCATAACTGCCTGCAGGACCTGGTGTACCTCATCAGCAATCGCCTCCCTAGTTGAGGCATTCAGGCTGGCATTCTCGTTTCCTTCATTCCGGTTATGAACCTCAGGGTTCTCATGGGTCGTCTCAGCAGCTTTAGTACTGCTCCTGGTCACTCGCGGTCGACTTCTAACTCTAGATGCTTTGGAAGGTTTCTTTCCAGCCATTTCCTAAGCACTATAAGATTCAAACACTAAAACAGTCATTCAAGGTAATAGCTCAGTTTATGTCAAGTATAGTAAGTCCCTAATTACAGTGGCTAGTCGTGATTAGCCACTTACTTTACTTTTCACACCCCAAGCATTTCCTATCCTAACTACATCAGTATCTAAATCTACTAAGAACACATAAGCCATATAGCACACACACATAATTCTGGTTGACTTTAAGAAAAGATATACCTGATGGCACGTAGCTACTCGGGCTGACATCCCTTCTTCTGTCCCATTTTCAGTTTAAATTTAGGTTTCTTTTGAAAATTTACACGTTTCACTTAAACTATGGCTCTGATACCAACTTGTAAGGCCCCGTTCCTGTACACCTCACAGTTGGTCATTCACAGCAGTAATTACATAAAACATTACATAGTATAAATTTAAGCAATGGAATTTATTTAGCAAAAAACCATTCATTTCATTATAAACACTGTTGTTAAGCAATACATTGTAGTTCATGAGTCATAAAAAGATTAGTTGAATGAATTACAAAACAAGAGTATTGTCAAAACATGAATGGGTGTCAGTCTTGCCCCGCCGAGTAGCCATCCCGGTGTGCCATCCTCAGCATCGTTTACCTGCCAACTGGAAAATACATAAAAGTCAGCGTTGCTGAGTGAGTTCTAGTTTTATAATTAAAATACTTTACTTTTTCAAACCATACTATACTTTCGTACATGCCCACACATTTTACGTACATGTAGGTAGTATCATTATTATCTTTCATTACGTTCGTTAGCTTTCTTCGTTCATCATAACTCATTATCATTCATTTATCATCTACATCCCGTCAGGCTTACCCTCTTCATGGCACACAGCCACGATTACGGAGGTCGAATGACGAGGATCCCGTTTTGTACTTTATTATGATGTTTCGTTCATGAGCATTCATCCTTCATACATACAGATAATAATTATTAATATTATCCTCATCATTCGTTCAATTCATATTCTTTCCATTACTCTTCCAGTCTTTACATTCGTTCTTACGAGTCTGTTGCGCCAACAAGGCCGCTCACCTCCATATCGATCTCTCACGATCGTATGTTAGCCAAGTCTGTTGCAACACATGGTTGCTCACCTCAAGGGTTTGTTAGGACATAAAATCATAGTTTAACCGTTTAAACTTTCAGAAAAACGCAGCGGAGTTACAACTTAATAAAACCCATTTTATAAGCTGAAAATAATGTTCTTTAGTGACCATTTAAGATGGAAAAACAAACCCAAACAAAAGGATCATTTATGTGAATGAAACAAGCTATGAACAATACACAAATGTACATAAAATCACAGCTTCAATGAGCTGTGATTTACTACCTTACTGCAGCAGAATTTCGACCAAAGATGGGTGATTTTGGATGCTTGAAATTTGCCAAGAACTCAAGTGTAGAGGTCCTCAAGTGTCTATACCCCAAGCTACTTTGCAAACCACCTTCTTGTTAGGAAGAAGACACCAAAACAACACCAAAAACCTTCAAGAAAACCCTGAAACTTTGCTGCTGGCTGTAGCTTGTTTTAGGGAGAGAGAGGAGGGTTTTTCTTGTGTTATTAGTTGCATCTAAATGAGAATCAAGATCATGGAATGCAAGAACCTTTCTTGTTATTAGAGCACTCCAAGAACAACACATGAACACTTCAAGAACAACACAAGAACATGAAAAAACTGCTCAAATCAGCTTTCATTCTTCTTCAATGCTGCTGTCCTTTTTCATAAGATAGAGAGAGAAGTGAGCTGAAAATATGAGCTCTTGCATGTCCATGTTTTATAAGAATATGAGAGTTGGTAGTGCTAGACAAGCATGCATGTCTATGCTCTTCTCAAGGCATAGTTGGTGGAAGAGACCAAGCATGCATGTGTGAATGTTTCAAGAGAATAAAAACCCCTTTTATCCCACATGCATGTGTATATCTTTTGCCAAGGATAAAACCTTGTATATATATGCATGGTGGACGGTTTTGAAGGCTAAAAAAGAAGGATTTTTATTCTCTTTTATTAGTATTTGATATTTATAAAATAGGTGGTTGTATTTTATAAATGTCAAATACTAACACACACATATATTGTCTAGTCTTGTAACTAGTTTATACAATTAACCATTTAATTGTATAAGTAGTATACTCTCATTATTATTTGGTGTTATAAAACTAATTTAAATAACACTTCAAATAATATTATTAAACAAAATATCCTAATAAATTGTTCCATCTCATATGCAACTTATTTAGAAAATCCATTTTCTAAATTGGTGTAAATATTTAAATGCATGATCATATCATCAATTAAATATTAATTGGTGTTTGCTAAGCTTGTTATTGGGTATAACCCGACTTGAATCATAACGTACTAACCACATCAATATTCTAAGTGTCTTGGGCACATAGAATCCTACAATCTCCCACTTGCCCAAGATTCATAAAAGATTGATGCAAGCAGTAAATGACGCCTAACAACGGTTTACTACCCTTAATACGCATGACTTATGGCCATTCAATAACATCACCCCATTCAAGTACCCTACTTGAAATGATTTAGGTGAATCAATCATCTATCCTTTTGTTACAGATGTCATGTTAAATCCAAGGACACAGAATGATCATTCCTTGTTGATTTAACTTAATCAGCCTTAGACATCTAACTCTCAACGAATAAGAGGAACAAATTCCATCTTGACTACATACGTTTCTCACAAACACCTCGTGTTATACCTGAACATACCCTTATGTACTGTCCACTATTTCAAGACAGTGAAGAATTAGCTCAAGGTATAATATTTGGTGAATATCAAAACCCAATATGTATCTCAGGTCGGAGGATACCAAATGATATTCGCCTTTACTCAAATTTACTTATGATCAATCAATAAGATTCCATGTAGTAAAATTTGAGATGCGGGTTAGTCCAATATTTGTATCCCACAAATATCTATAAACCTTGGTAGCAACTCATTGCTCTATATTCATCCTTATGAATATCAACCAATCCAAGTTCATAATAGTCTTACCCTCACACTTGTTCCCACAAGTGTGATCGACTACGGACATTTAGAGTAGATAATTTACACATGGATTAAACATGCTAAATTGGAACATTAATTGAAACATTATAACCAAATAATTTCACTCAAATAATAAAGAGTTCCACATATTCAAATACAAAATTTGATCAAGTCCAATCACTAGAATATCGAAGTCCTAAGGCATAGGTATGACTTTCATGCCTTGCCCTTTCGAGGAGCTTCGTGAGTGGATCCGCAATATTTTGATCAAAGTGAACTTTGCGAATACATATCTTTTCCTTTTTCAACTTCATCCCTTATGTAGTTGAATCTCCGCTCATTGTGCCTAATCTTTTGATGTGCGCAGGGTTCCTTGATTTGAGCAATCATACCCTCGTTATCACAAAAGATTTCTAAGGGGTCTTGAATGGTAGAGACCACCCTTAGATCAGTGATAAACCTTTTATTCATGCAGCTTCCAAAGCTGCTAATGAGGCGGCTATGTATTCCTATTTTGTAGTGGACAATGCTACCCTATTCATAATAGAGACATACCCGATTGTGATTGAGTCAGTTTGGAAACTCGCATCCGTGTAACCCTTTACAACGAGTTCCTCTTTCTTAGATCCATATATTAAGAACATATCCTTAGTGTTTGTAAGGTATTTTCAAAATACTCCTAACAGCCATCCAATGGCTATTAGCTGGATTCTGCTGATATCTTCTTGTCATGCTTAACGCGCATGACACGCCCGGTCTTAGTGCATATCATCGCATATATGATGGATCCTATAGGAGACGCATATGGGATGTCCTTCATAAAATCTTGCTCATCCTTTGAGCTTGGACATTGAGATGCACTCAATATTGTCCCTCTTTGAATAGGTACCATACCTCTCTTAGAGTTTTCTATCTTGAACCTTTTCAAGATTTTATCAATATATGCACTTTGGTTTAGACCTATCAACCGCCTCGATCTATCCCTACAGATCTTTATTCCCAAAATATAGGCGGCTTCACCGAGATCTTTTATGGAAAAACAATTTCCAAGCCAGGTTTTAACACCTTCCATGGTTGGAATGTGTTTTCCATATAGTATTATGTCATCAACATACAATACTAGGAATGTGATTACACTCCCACTAGCCTTTTTATACACGTAAGCCTTGTCAGTATCCAAGTTTCCATGCATATTTGTTTTCTTCTCGAAAACCCACTTGCATCCAACCGCTTTGGAGTTAAGTGGAGGCTCAACCAATTCCTAAACTTGGTTGTCATACATGGATTGCATCTCTACGTTCATGGCTTCCAGCCATTTGTCACAATCCAAATTGGACATAGCATCATGGTATGTAGTTGGCTCATCGGAGTCAATCTCATAGCATCCATCCATGAAAATCCATATATTTCAGGTGGAATGCTAACTCTACCAGATCTGTGAACGTTTTGTGTGTATTGATTAACCTCTTGATCATTATCAACAACCTCTTGTTGACAGCTAGTGTCAACAAAACGTGTATCGGCTTGTGGATCTTGATCTTCATCAAACTCCATTGTTCTATGCGTCATTCCTTCCATAAGGAACTTGGCTTCCAAGAACTCTGCCCTTCGAGCAATAAATTCCTTTTGCTCTGTTTGGATCAAAGAAGTAGTATCATATACAGTCTTTGGGATATCCAACAAATATACACTTAGTGGATCGACTTTCAAATGGTTTGGGTGTTAAGCTTAACATAAGCTTCATAACCCATACTTTTAAATATGATAGCGATGGAACTATTCCATTCCATATTTCAAAAGGCGTCGAATCCACTTTCTTGGTTTGGGCCATATTCAAAATATGAGCCTCGGAGAGTAGTGCGAAACCCCAAAATTATAGAGGTAGTGAGCTTATAGCCATCATAGGTCGAACCATATCCAATAGGGTTCGATCTCCTTTCAGACACACCATAATATTGTGGTGTTCCGGGAGGAGTAAGTTGTGAGACAATCTTACAACTTCCTAGATGATCCCAAAAAGCCTCACTTAGGTATTCACCTCCTCTATCCAAATGGAGAACTTTGGTAGTTCTATCGAGTTGATTTTCTACTTCATTCTCGAAGTTTTGAACATTTCAAATTCTTCATGTTTATGTGCCATCAAGTACACACAACCATAACGACTATTATCGTCGGTATAAGGTAATGAAGTAAGTTTCACCATACCTTGTCATTGTCTTAAAAGGACCACATACATCCAAATGTATGATTCCTAATAAGTCTTTTGCCCTCTCATTATTACCACTAAAGGGCGTGTTGGTCATCTTACCTTGTAGACAAGATTCACACTTATCAAATGAACAATTTTCATTTGTTTTCAAAAGACCATTCTTTTAAAGTGTTTAAATCCGATTCTTGTTTATGTAACCAAGATGACAATGACAAGAATAAGAGTTACTTAAACCATTTTAAGTCTCTTGGTGCATGATAGGTATAATGTGTTATTATAGGACGAATCATTATGAACCAATTCATCAACATCATTAGAAGGCATAGCCTTGAAGTAATATACATCATCCATATAAACATAAATACCATCATTTACAAACTTTAAAATATAACCATATCGTTTTAAAAGGGAAACTTAAATCATGTTCCTAGTCAAACTAGGGGCATATAACATGTTTTGAAGAACAACTTCCAAACCTTTTGAAAGTTTCAAAACATAGTCTCCTTTCTTAAAGTGCTTATTTCTTTTGAACCCTTGCAACAGATTGCAATAGTGAGTTCCACATGTGGTATCCAATTACCCATGTGCTTTGAGGAAATAACATTTAAGTCAATATGGATTATGAAAGTTGTGCTTGAGGTTTGCCCAGCATCCCTCTTATTTCTCAACTCTTTGAGATAGGTTGGACAATTCCCTTTCAAATAACCTATCTCACCATACTCAAAGCATGGATCGTTTTTCGTTACCTTAGGCTTCATAAGCTTAGGTTTTGGAGGTTCCACTTTGATCTTCCCTTCCCTTTTGCCTTTGATGTGCCCTCCTCCTTTGGCAACATTTGCCTTAGGATCGGGAATGGCCTTAACATCGTCGGGGTCGGGTTGGTTAGGAATAGGATCGTCAAGGACATTTGCCTTTGCTCTTGCTTGAGAACAATTCTTAAGTTTCGAGACTAGTCCATAAGGTTATTATGGTTCAGACGATCCCTCTCTAAAATAGTTCTCAGTGATAGGGTATGGACGGTCGGGGTGGTAGCATTATTGTTTGCGGTCATTTTACAAATTTTACAAAGTTCTTTTAGTATTTCTGAAAATTTCATTTTAATTATTAATACCTTTTACGTCTCATAGACAATTAATAATTAAAATCTAGAATCCAACGTTACATTCAAATAATAGTTAGGTGACCTTTATCCCATTATTCAAATTAACAAGGTAGTCAACATTTGACAATTGCAACCTTTTGCAACTTCTAGCGATATGGGATCGACTTTAAACATCATATGCAAAGTCGGCATGTTAATCCCATCAACACCATTTGGAAACCATATTTTAGGTGATCCATTCAACATGGTTTGCAAATCAAGTTACCCTACTTGCACACACATGTGAGTTTACCAACACAAGTGGTTAGGTGACCTTTATCCCACCAATGTGGTATTCCCACCTTAAGTTATAAGTTCCCTCAAAATGGTTAGGTGACCTTTATCCCATTAAGAGTTTCCAAATGACTTAAGTGTTGTGCAAAAGGACGGTGTTAAACTTGTTTGAAAAGGGATTTTTGGTTTTCATTAATTCTAGTTTTGAAAACTCTATTTACCTTATATTTGCATGCTTTCAAATACAAGGTATCCTATGGTTCATTTTTAATAAAAACCTCTTTTATTAAATCATTAATCCTTTTAATAACCTCTTATTAATCACTTAATGATTAAGAACCATAGATTTTCAGCTTGTTAAGTTTGCTAATGAGTTTGTTATGCATATCCAAATATCAAACAACAATCATACAACAAACAACCAAACAAGCATAATATAAACAACCACAATGTGCATATGTGCATAACCATAGCATCTAAAGTGGTCCACACTTGTTTGCCATCACAAGTGTGGTCCATAGGTCTTTCCTAAGGGTCACAAATAATCACATGGAAAGCTTCCAAAAGCCTCCCACTTGAAACCACATCCAAAATGCTCCATGTTTCTCTTGTGACCTTCCTTTGTGCTTCCAATGTGTATGTCTTCATATTACAAGATATAAAGTCATAATACAAGATATCTAGTAAAATGAAAATACACCTAATCTATTTATTACAACCCAATAATAAATAAATTACATTTGAAACAAAGCACAAACAACAAATAATACAACCCAATTGAATGAATGAATACAACCAATACAAGCATCCAAACATCACAAGGGCAATGGCTAGGTTATGCACATTATCATTCAATAATCATATCATCAAAACATATAATGAAACCCCTTTTAAAACCATCAAATTTCAGCCAACATAAACTGAAATTTTTGGTTTTAAATATTGTCCAACAATCAACATTTCATAATATGTTTCTTTCAAGGTCTAATCACTAGCATGTGTGATATGACCTTGAAAGTTTGGGGAATCATTCAAACAAACTATAACAGCCCAAAATCAGCCTATAACTAGTTTATTATCATCCTTTAAAACCAATTTTAAAGGACAAAACAAGCAAGTCATCCACATAACCGGCTCTTGATGTCATTGAAGGGTTTGTTAGAACATAAAATCATAGTTTAACCGTTTAAACTTTCAGAAAAACGCAGCGGAGTTACAACTTAATAAAACCCATTTTATAAGCTGAAAATAATGTTCTTTAGTGACCATTTAAGATGGAAAAACAAACCCAAACAAAAGGATCATTTATGTGAATGAAACAAGCTATGAACAATACACAAATGTACATAAAATCACAGCTTCAATGAGCTGTGATTTACTACCTTACTGCAGCAGAATTTCGACCAAAGATGGGTGATTTTGGATGCTTGAAATTTGCCAAGAACTCAAGTGTAGAGGTCCTCAAGTGTCTATACCCCAAGCTACTTTGCAAACCACCTTCTTGTTAGGAAGAAGACACCAAAACAACACCAAAAACCTTCAAGAAAACCCTGAAACTTTGCTGCTGGCCGTAGCTTGTTTTAGGGAGAGAGAGGAGGGTTTTCTTGTGTTATTAGTTGCATGTAAATGAGAATCAAGATCATGGAATGCAAGAACCTTTCTTGTTATTAGAGCACTCCAAGAACAACACATGAACACTTCAAGAACAACACAAGAACATGAAAAAACTGCTCAAATCAGCTTTCATTCTTCTTCAATGCTGCTGTCCTTTTTCGTAAGATAGAGGGAGAAGTGAGCTGAAAATATGAGCTCTTGCATGTCCATGTTTTATAAGAATATGAGAGTTGGTAGTGCTAGACAAGCATGCATGTCTATGCTCTTCTCAAGGCATAGTTGGTGGAAGAGACCAAGCATGCATGTGTGAATGTTTCAAGAGAATAAAAACCCCTTTTATCCCACATGCATGTGTATATCTTTTGCCAAGGAATAAAACCTTGTATATATATGCATGGTGGACGGTTTTGAAGGCTAAAAAAGAAGGATTTTATTCTCTTTTATTAGTATTTGATATTTATAAAATAGGTGGTTGTATTTTATAAATGTCAAATACTAACACACACATATATTGTCTAGTCTTGTAACTAGTTTATACAATTAACCATTTAATTGTATAAATAGTATACTCTCATTATTATTTGGTGTTATAAAACTAATTTAAATAACACTTCAAATAATATTATTAAACAAAATATCCTAATAAATTGTTCCATCTCATATGCAACTTATTTAGAAAATCCATTTTCTAAATTGGTGTAAATATTTAAATGCATGATCATATCATCAATTAAATATTAATTGGTGTTTGCTAAGCTTGTTATTGGGTATAACCCGACTTGGATCATAACGTACTAACCACATCAATATTCTAAGTGTCTTGGGCACATAGAATCCTACAGCTCACCTCAGTGGCAATCTCACGATTGCCTGCTAACCGAGTCTGTTGCAACACAAAGTTGCTCACCTCATTGTCAATCTCAAGGATTCACCCTGTGTGTATCCTTCGGGGTAGTTAACCCGCATCACAGTTGAGCTAACACCTGCTAGGGGTGTGCACCTCCATACATTTGCTTGCAAGCCTTTACTTATTCATTTACGTTCCATTTTCTTCATCATTAATATTTTACTTATTAATGATTATACTCTTCGTTAAATTTTAAACATTCTTCATCATGCCATTTCATACTTAACAATATTAAAATAATAATAATAATAATGTTAATAATAATAAACTACTGATAATAATATCTGTAATAATAACAAGGGCCAATCATTAATCGTCATTGCATGCATAAAACACCATCATTAAATAGCCCTTGGTCAACCTCGGTCAAAACCCTAAAACCCAGATTCCCAAAAAAATCCTGTAAAAATTTCTAAGTATAAAAATTCTGGGCGCATGAACACTATGCAGGCGCATGAGCCCTGCTTAGGCGCATGAGCCCAGCTTAGGCGCATGAGCACTGTTGGGACATATTACCTTATACTTGGAAAATAATTCCAGGCGTAAGAGCACTATTTAGGCTCATTACCCTACACTTAGTTTTTCTAAGTCAGAATTCAGGCGTATGAGTACTCTTCAAGCATATCACCCTATACTGAGTTTTTAAGTCATAATTCTGGGCGTAAGAGCACTATTTAGGCATATTACCTTGTGAGTTTTCTAAGGCATAAATTCAGGCGTATTAGTACTGTTCAGACTCATTACCCTGTACTTGGTTTTCTAAGTTCTAAATTTCAGGCACATGAGCACTGTTGGGGAGCATAAGCCCCAACACTTGACTATTCAGGCTTATGAGCCTTGTGTAGGCGTATAAGCAACCTGTTCACATATTTTAACTTGCCTCCAGTCCCAAACATTATATCACTTAGTTCTGATCATTCACATGCTATTCTAAGCATGAACATAACATAATCATACAATACATTTGCCCAAAACATACCCCATCCTCATACCCATGCACATGAACATACGGGTATAATAACCAAACTCATAAAAACATACATACATGTATTTCCAGCCCATAAAATCGTATAAAACATATAAAAAGGGTTCTAGAAACTCACCTTAGCTGCTTTCAAGCTTTATACTCTAAATCTTGGAATTCTCAAAGGATCCAAACACCTATATGTGTCTAAACACACAATCCGACCACATATACACATAAGAACACATACAATTCAACTACTTGGCTAAAAATCTTTAAAACCGAACCCAAAAACTCATAAATTGCTTACCAATTTCGATTTCAGTTGTTTTCCTCTCTCTAGAATCCGAAATCTCTTCTCTTCTACTCTTCTTTCTTTTCTTTTGTCGAAAAGCAGCTGGGATTGGATGTTATGGGCGGCCATACCACCTTTAGTACAAAATAATTATAAATTTTGTACTCTTGACACTTTTGCCCCTTCCACTTTTAGTTGACTTCATTTTCTTTCTTTTTCTTTCTCTTTTATACTTTTATTTCTTTAAAAAGAATACGGGTGTTACAGTTCACGACAGCATAGCCATATGTATAAACATACAATGATCACATAAGCATTAATGATAACTTGCAATGTAAATTCCCACAACCCGGGAACAAGTATACAATGTACAAGTTTAAGCAACCAAGATGTTCCAAAAATTAATTTTTAACAAAATGCTTAATTCTCCAAAAATATATCCTAGGGTCTCCTCTAAAAGGCAGCGCTCCTAGAACTTCAATTACCTTAATCACCTGAAAAGAGATGCTCAAAATGGTCAACATAATTATTGGTGAGCTTCGCAGGTTTTAAGTAATAAAAGATGTTAAGATGAAAACAACTTATAAGTTTAATAAGAGTTACCGCGACTATACTTATGTATAGGTGGTTTTACCAATTATAAATAGTTACAACCAAACCTATTCATCGGTTCTTCACGGGAATTGATGGCAGTAAAGTGAGCATTCCCAAAGCGTAAATAGTTAAATATGACGTAGCAAGATCCACAAAGCGCATACGTATAGTTCACAACCAAACCAATCCTTAGGTCCCATTACCGGGAATAATGGTTGTATTGAAAGATTTTCCATAGCATAATAAGTTTAACATGACGTAGCAAGATCCACAAAGCGCATACGTAATAGGTTACAACCAAACCAATCCTTAGGTCCCATTACTGGAATTAATGGTTGAAATGGATACTCGGCAAAGAAGAAACACAAAGTAGACCCACAAAGTAGAACCACACCGCCGAGAACATCCAAGATCAATAGCATTCACAAGTAACATCATACAACACATAGCATCAAAGTAATAGCGCATAGTAATGTAAAGCCACCAAGTAACATACAAGGTAGCAACATAGCATAGAGTTAAGAGTCATAATAGCATCATTCAACAAGATAAGAAAGATAAGTTAACCATAAGAGTTGCAGCAGACTTCCACTGAGGAAGATTCTTGAAAATGTGTTAAGTAAACGAGCATTCTTTTTCCCCAAGTTTGAAAATGTTTAAAAGTTATATAAGCGTAAAAAGGGGCTACGAAACTCACGGAATAGATGATAAGCACGTATGATGAATATTCCCAAAGGTAGGATGCTATGAACGGTCAAACACCTATTGATAATTACTGACAAGCATTAATATGAGCATAAGGCGTAGGATGACATTCGATTAGTTCAGGCTGTTTCGTTTCGGTCGTGGGTAACACTTGCACAAAAACACACACAATAGAGCTTATGTAGATCTAGATACTAGTAACGTTGCCATTGTTGATAACATTTATGTAAAAGGGTTATTGTTGTTAGAGAAATATTTATTAAGCACTTGTGTTATAATTGTTTGTAATTAATTGTAAAATGTTAAGTTGATTTGATTTGATATAACATTAATAAGTTAAATAGTGCTAATCTTAAAGATCGTCATTAGTAATGGCAACCGTGTCGATGTCACCTTAACATCACACGACAACACACACTGCCCACAGGAGGAATTCACACACAATGACTCCAATTGCATGCCAGGACTAGACGCACGACTGGACACTCCGTTCGCACAAATCAACTCTCAGTCGTGCGAATCAGCTTCATTCGCATGATTGAACTCCCATTCGTGCGACTAAGCATTCAGTCGTACCACACAGCACCCCAATCGCACGACTCAACCTTCCATTCGCACGATTCAACCCTCAGTCGTACGAATCAGCTTCTTTCGTACGACTGAATCTTCAGTCGTGTGATACACACAGTCGCACATAATCATCCGCATTGACTCAATCGTACACACTCTCAATCGCATGCATTCAATCGCACGACACACCCATACGCATGGACTCAGTCGCATGACTCACCCCAGTCACACCACTCAGTCGCACGATAGACTCAGACGCATGGACTCAGTCGCACGACTCACTCCGTCGCACGGCTCAGTCGCCTGAAAGGCCTAGTCGCCCTGTACAACAGGTCGCGACTGCTGAAACTTCGAGCAGCGTCCAGCTGCTCCGGGCACGGGTTTCACACATCAAGAACCTCCAGAATTCATATTCTAACATGTCTAAACATGAAACACACTAAAAAACGCAACACACAAGCCCACACGACCTCTTGTGCTCGGATGAACCCGAGCACCCGAAACCCTAGAAAACGCAGAAGTGAAATCGAGCAAGAAATGAGACAACCAAGGTTTTCTACCTACTAGAAGTAAGTATTCACGATGGTAATCAAGAATTGCCGGTGAAAACGCAACAAACGTGACGGATTTTGGTGCTAGATCGAGAGAAAAATGGAGAAGAAGGTGAAGAAGAAGAAGGTAAGAATGAGGAGGCTTGGGCTGGTAAGGAGTTTATATACCCAGCCCTAGTGTCGCAATATGACATGTTTAGTCCCCGTACTTTGCCCCTGAGTTCCCAAATTTTGTTTCGGTTGAAACATTATTAATTAGGCTTGTTTTATTAATGATAGAATGTTGTTAATGATATTTATAATTTAAAAATGGTTTTATTTAAGACATTATGTTCATATAAAAACGGTGCGTTCAATGATAAAGGGGTAATCTTAGAAAACGTTTTAAGATGATAACAACGCAAGCAACGATAGCACAAGCATAAGGATAATCAAGCAAGCAACCAAGTATAATATCCACATAGATGGGTTATAAAGATGAGGGATGACCGACAACAAAAGTTAACAGAACACATCAATAGATGGACCTTTGGTGACGGATGTTATAGTATCCCCGGTTGAGGGAATTTGGTCCCGAAATTCAACTGGTGCTAGGTCCAAGAGTGTCATCCTCGAATAAATGTGGAGATTTAAGCCTCATCTAATCTTCACATTCCCATGTAAACTCTGGTCCTCGTTTAGAATTCCATCTTACATAGACAATAGGTATCTTGTTGCGCCTTAAGCGTTTGACCTTTCGGTCCATGATCTCGATAGGCTCTTCGACAAAATGAAGCTTTCCTTCAATCTTGATTTCCTCAATTGGAACATGTAGAGTTTCATCTACCAGGCACTTTTTAAGGTTTGATACGTGAAATGTGTCATGTACACCGCTGAGTTCTTATGGCAGCCTTAATCGGTAAGCCACTAGACCGATTCTTTCTATAATCTCGAATGGTCCTACGTATCTTGGGGCTAACTTCTCTTTCTTTCCAAATCGTACAATTCCCTTCCAGGGAGAGACTTTGAGTAGAACGTGATCTCCAACATTGAATTCTAAAGGCTTCTGACGGTTGTCGGCATAGCTCTTTTGGCGATCTCTTGCAGCTTTTAGTCTGTCTTTGATTTGGAAAATCTTGTCAGTTGTCTCTTGAATGATCTCTGGGCCCATAAGCTGGCTCTCACCAACTTCAGCCTAACAAACTATGGATCTACATTTCCTCCCGTACAATGCCTCAAATGGAGCGCATCCAATGCTTGTATGGTAGCTGTTGTTGTAAGAAAAATCAATCAATGGTAGATGAGTGTCCCAGCTACCACCGAAATTGATTACACAAGCTCTGAGCATGTCTTCCAATGTTTGTATGGTTCGTTCACTTTGGCCATCTGTT
Source organism: Flaveria linearis (assembly GCA_024085815.1). Classification (NCBI taxonomy): domain Eukaryota; kingdom Viridiplantae; phylum Streptophyta; class Magnoliopsida; order Asterales; family Asteraceae; genus Flaveria; species Flaveria linearis. Next base: position 34,858,557 of record CM044015.1, read on the forward strand.
TGGGGGTGATAGGCTGTACTCATGTCTAATCGAGTGCCCATCGCTTTCTGTAACGTCTGTCAAAATCGTGAAGTAAATCGACTGTCTCGGTCGGATATGATTGACACCGGCACCCCGTGCCGTGTCACGACGTCTTTGATGTACAACCTTGCCAGCTTATCCATTTTATAATCTTCACGGATAGGCAAGAAGTGAGCGGATTTTGTCATTCGATCCACCACGACCCATATCGAGTCGTGTCCGCTTGGCATTCTCGGGAGTTTGGTAATAAAATCCATAGTTATGTTCTCCCATTTCCACTCGGGAATTTCAGGTTGCTGTAATAATCCCGATGGTTTTTGATGTTCAGCTTTAACTTTCGAGCACGTTAAGCATCGGCTTACATACATAGCAATGTCTCTCTTCATGTCTGGCCACCAGTATAGATCCTTAAGATCGTGATACATCTTGTCTGTACCAGGATGAACAGAATATCGTGTCTTGTGCGCTTCCTCCATGATCAGGGTGCGAACGTCTCCCCAGTTGGGTACCCATATGCAATCCATGAAGTACTGTATGCCATCATCCTTGCAAATCATCTGTTTGTCTAACCCTCGGAATTCTTCTCCCGCAAGGTTTTCTTCTTTCAATGCTTCCCTTTGTGCAAGTTGGATCTGAGATTTCAAGTTCGTTTGAATAGTCAATCCCAAAGCTCGAGCACGTAGTGGTTTCACGCGCTCTTTACGACTTAGGGCGTCAGCCACCACATTTGCTTTCCCCGGATGATACCGGATTTCGCAATCGTACTCACTAAGTAGCTCTACCCAACGTCATTGTCGCATGTTGAGTTCTTTCTGATTCAGGATATGTTAAAGGCTCTTATGATCTGTGTAGATGATGCATTTGGTTCCATACAGATAGTGCCTCCATATCTTAAGTGTAAATACTACAGCGCCCAACTCCAAATCATGAGTTGTGTAGTTCTTTTCGTGCACCTTAAGTTGTCGTGAGGCGTAGGCAATCACCTTATCTTTATGCATTAGCACACAACCCAATCCTTGGTGTGAAGCATCGCAGTACACCACAAAATCATCAGTCCCGTCTGGGAGGGACAATATCGGTGCGTTGCACAACTTCTCCTTCAACGTTTGAAATGCTTGTTCTTGGGCATGTCCCTAATCAAACTTCTTGTCTTTCTGAGTTAACAGGGTTAACGGTTGAGCAATCTTGGAAAAATTCGTAATGAAGTGACGATAGTATCCGGCCAATCCTAAGAATTGCCGTATCTCTGAAGGTGTCTGGGGTGCATCCCACTTCTTCACTACTTCGATCTTTCCGGGATCTACATGAATCCCATTTTCGTTAACCACATGACCCAAAAACATCACTTCTCGAAGCCAAAACTCGCACTTCGAGAACTTGGCGAAAAGTTTCTCTTCTTGTAGTAGGCTCAATATTGCCCGAAGATGTTCCTCGTGGTCTTCTTTCGATTGGGAGTAGATAAGTATATCGTCTATGAATACGATCACGAACTTATCTAAGTAAGGTTTGCACACTCGATTCATCAGATCCATGAACACAGCTGGTGCATTAGTCAATCCGAACGGCATGACTAAGAACTCATACTGCCCATAACGAGTCCTGAATGTTGTTTTAGGTATGTCATCCTTAAAAACCCTTAGTTAATGATATCCAGAACGAAGATCAATCTGGGAGAAATATGAAGCTCCTTGCAGCTAATCAAATAAGTCATCAATTCTAGGAAGAGGATATCGATTATTCACAGTCAACTTGTTCAATTCGCGATAATCGATACACATGCGGAACGACCCATCTTTCTTTTTGACAAATAGGACCGGTGCTCCCATGGTGAACGACTCGGTCAAATAAAACCCTTCTCCAGTAGTTCCTGTAATTGGCTAGATAATTCTTGCATTTCAGATGGCGCTAACCGATACGGTGCTTTTGCTATCGGCATAGCTCCAGGAACCAACTCTATACGAAATTCCACCTGTCGTGGAGGAGGCAATCCCGACAAGTCATCAGGGAATACTCCCGGAAAATCTCGTACTACAGGAATATCTACCAACTTGTTGCCTTCTTCTTTCTTTTCCACAACATGGGCCAGAAATGCATAACACTGCTTTCGTAAACATCATCTCGTCTTCATGCAAGTGATAAGCTTTAGAGTTCTTCCCGGTCGTTCTCCTTGAATCTTGAGTATCTCCCCGTTTGGCATGGGGATTCGTACTACTTTCTCCCGACAAACAATCTCGGCTCCGTGTTTCGACAACCAATCAATTCCCACAATCACATCAAAACTTCCCAACTCAAAAGGTATTAAGTCTATGTCGAAGGCATGGTTTTCCAATATCATGGAACACTTTCGAATAATCTCATCGGCCTGTACAACTCTACCGTTGCCCATTTCTACGGAAAAGCTAGTTTCTAGTCTACTAGGGTTCAAGGCAAGCATGTATGCAAAATCAGAAGATATGAAACTATTGTCTGCCCCAGTATCAAATAGTATGGACGCGAAGTGGTGATTGAGCAAGTACGTACCCGTAACAACATTCGGCTCCTGACGGGCGTCATTTGCTTCGATAACGAACGCATGTCCTCTGGCAGCATTTCCTTGATTCCCTTGGCCTGGATTACTAGCTATGGGCATCACTTGTTGCTGGTTATTCCCTTGTTGACCCGGTGCCCTATTCAGTCTGGGGCACATGTTCCGGTAGTGACCAAGACCTCCGCACTCATAACAAGCCCTGGCATTCCCGACGGGGTTAACCGCGTTAACGGGTGCTACCAGATTCGGCGCAGTTCTACAATCCTTCCCTAGGTGCCCCGGGCGCCTACAATTCGCACACATCCGACACGGCATTGCTGTGGGATGATGAAGAGTGCACCTGTTACATTTCGGGTGCCGCCCAGCATATTCTTTCCTTTCTTGAGTCACAGCCACAAAATTTCGGGTCGTCTTGGCCTTCTTATCAAATCTTCCGGCGTTAGACCGGCTCGTTTCCCCAGCCTCCTTTCTCTTCTATGCTCCCCTACCAAACATCCCTGTTCTTACCATCTCATCAGTTAGAGCGCCGGCCTTCAGAATTGCGCTTTGAATCGTAGGAGGAGCAGCTGCCGTTACCAAAGCTCGGATTTGAGGTGCGAGTCCCCAAATATACCTTTCAATCCTTTTTGATTCCGGTGTTACCAGATGTGGAACCAATCTTGCCAACTCATGAAACGATCGGTGTAAGCTGCGTGCCCAGCTCCAACCATAGCATGGTTCCAAAATTCCTGCTCCAGCTATTGCATCTCATTGAGTGGGCAATATTCTTCGGTGATCAATGCTTTAAACTCATCCCAAGTCATCTGCATTGCTGACTCTCTTCCTCTAGCTTGAACCTGGGTGTTCCACCAGGTTAATGCCTTGCCCTGCAGTGAACATGTGGCTACTTGATTCTTTGACTGTCGAGGCACTCACTGATGTCAATCACTGCCTCCATCTTTTCAAGCCATCTTGTTAGGGCTATCGCCCCACCTTTCCCGTCAAATTCTCGGGGTTTGCAGGCCACAAATTCCTTGTAGGAACATCCCGTCTTGTATTATCTACCCCAGTTTCATTCCCAGTTGTTCCACCAATCCCAGTGTCTTCCCCTGTTCCTTGTTATGTTGATCATTAGTATCATGATCCTCATGGAGATGATGATTCAGAAGAGTGTCGCTCACTTGAGTCACAATAGTCGGAATCAGTGCGGCTAGCTGCTGAGCAATCATAGCAGCTATGTCAGGGTTGTCAGTTCCCTTATTGTTGCCAGCTGGAGCACTACCTGTTCTTGGTGGTCTACCCCTACCTCTGCCTTGTGGGGTCTCACCTTCTTGATTGGTACTACGTGTGACTCTTCGAGGCGGCATCTTCTAATCATAGAAAGGTGTAAACATGTAAACTTTAGTAAACATGTAAACCTTAGTCACTTTAAGATACACGTATGATTCCACTCATCAAGTTCCAATATTCCATGCTTCGGTCCATCAAGATCATCACGTAGCCCAGTTTAAGCACATTATTAGTATACTGGTGATGCTTATATATAGGGTTTCCCGTAGCGTTCCCACCACATCCACGATATACCTTGAATGATACTTAAACCGGTTACACGACATCCTAATTTTCCTTAGCATCATCCCAAAGAATAACATAATGTATGTGTAGAGAGTATCATCACTCCTCTACATTTCTTGTAGTCCACTTTCATTCTAAGCATTCAATCAGTTCCTTAGTTACTGAAATGCTAAGTGGAGGAATGTCTCGTAAAGGATAAGATCAATGTCATGATTGGAAATACCATGAAGGTTCTAAGTAGGACATGACTTATGTAATAGTAGGTGCTAGTAATGTTTTGTTACCCTTAACAAGGTCTTACTAGAATTATGATCCTAGCACCCTAGGGTATAGAATATAAAACTTGTAATACTCCTGATCGTTACCTCCTGCTAAGATTAGCCAGACTTCTCATGCACGGCGAATTGCAATTACGTGTGCACCCGTAATGGTAACTTGCCTTACATGGTCACCCTTAGCTTCCCTTACCCCAAGTTAACATCATAGTATTGATACATTCATCAAGCACAGTTCAGGTAATGTCCTCATGTCCAGGAGCCAATAGTATTTCAATAATAGTATGTAATAGCAAGTAAACTCCAAGCACATAAGCACAATATGTCTAATGGTAGTTGCCTATCCTTCATACTTTCAGGATTTTAGGCATAACCATGTTAGGGTCGGATTTAGTATCCGAGATCGACGCTACGCGTGATCACCAAGGTTCCTTTCTGTTTAGGTATCTCGACCTAATGATAAGATGTTATGCGCATACGAACGTAAGGTTCTAATATAAAGGCATCCCGCGAAGAAAGACTAAGAGTAATAGTGTCTTCCTTAGGATGATCAGATAACAAGCATATATGCATAGATTCATGTATAGAGGCAAGAAACAATATATAGAGGAACATACATGTAATATCAAATGCAAGCCAGTCCTAGCATGCATTCTACATGAAGGTTCCTAGGTTATAGTCTAGGACAAGTGTATTGCCTAATTCTCTATAACCAATGGCTTTGATACCAGTCTGTCACACCCCCACTGATAGTGGAAACACGAGGATACGAGCTAGACATGATCGTCATAACACATGGTATACGATAGAGTAGCAATATAAATATGATGACAAGCGTGTCATGACGACACCCGAACACAAATGGAGACTTGTGTCGTGTTTAGTCAATGTTCACAACAGCATAGCCATATGTATAAACATACAATGATCACATAAGCATTAATGATAACTTGCAATGTAAATTCCCACAACCCGGGAACAAGTATACAATGTACAAGTTTAAGCAACCAAGATGTTCCAAAAATTAATGTTTAACAAAATGCTTAATTCTCCAAAAATATATCCTAGGGTCTCCTCTAAAAGGCAGCGCTCCTAGAACTTCAATTACCTTGATCACCTGAAAAGAGATGCTCAAAACGGTCAACATAATTGTTGGTGAGCTTTGCAGGTTTTGAGTAATAAAAGATGTTAAGATGAAAACAACTTGTAAGTTTAATAAGAGTTACCGTAACTATACTTATGTATAGGCGGTTTTACCAGTTATAAATAGTTATAGCCAAACCTATTCATCGGTTCCACACGGGAATTGATGGCTGTAAAGTGAGCATTCCCAAAGCATAAATAGTTAAATATAATGTAGCAAGATCCACAAAGCGCATACGTATAGTTCATAACCAAACCAATCCTTAGGTCCCATTACCGGGATTAATGGTTGTATTGAAAGATTTTCCATAGCATAATAAGTTTAACATGACGTAGCAAGATCCACAAAGCGCATACGTAATAGGTTACAACCAAAACAATCCTTAGGTCCCATTACTGGAATTAATGGTTGTAATGGATGCTCGGCAAAGAAGAACCATAAAGTAGACCCACAAAGAAGAACCACACCACCAAGAACATCCAAGATCAATAGCATTCACAACTAACATCATACAACACATAGCATCAAAGTAATAGCGCATAGTAATGTAAAGCCACCAAGTAACATACAAGGTAGCAACATAGCATAGAGTCAAGAGTCATAATAGCATCATTCAACAAGATAAGCAAGATAAGTTAACCATAAGAGTTGCAGCAGTCTTCCACTGAGGAAGATGCTTGAAAATGTGTTAAGTAAATGAGCATTCTTTTCCCCTAAGTTTGAAAATGTTTAAAAGTTATATAAGCGTAAAAAGGGGCTACGAAACTCACAGAATAGATGATAAGCACGTATGATGAATATTCCCAAAGGTAGGATGCTATGAACGGTCAAACACCTATTGACAATTACTGACAAGCATTAATATGAGCATATGGCGTAAGATGACATTCGATTAGTTCAGGCTGTTTCGGTTCGGTCGTGGGTAACACTTGCACACAAACACACACAATAGATCTTATGTAGATCTAGATAACAGTGACGTTGCCATTGTCGATAACATTTGTGTAAAAGGGTTATTGTTGTTAGAGAAATATTTAGTATGCACTTGTGTTATAATTGTTTGTAATTAATTGTAAAATGTTAAGTTGATTTGATTTGATATAACATTAATAAGTTAAATAGTGTTAATCTTAAAGATCATCATTAGTAATGGCAACCGTGTCGATGTCACCTTAACATCACACGACAACACATACCGCCCACAGGAGGAATTCACACACAATGACTCCAATTGCACGCCAGGACTAGACGCACGACTGGACACTCCGTGCGCACAAATCAACTCTCAATCATGTGAATCAGCTTCATTCGCACGATTGAACTCCCATTCGTGCCACTAAGCATTCAATCGTACCACACAGCACCCCAATCGCACGACTCAACCTTCCATTCGCACGATTCAACCCTCAGTCGTACAAATCAGCTTCGTTCGTATGACTGAACCTTCATTCGTACGACTGGATCTTCAGTCGTGCGATACACACAGTCGCACACAATCATCCGCATTGACTCAATCGCACACACTCTCAATCGCATGCATTCAATCGCACGACACACCCATACGCATGGACTCAGTCGCACGACTCACCCCAGTCACACCACTCAGTCGCACGATAGACTCAGACGCATGGACTCAGTCGCACGACTCACTCAATCGCACGGCACAGTCGCCTAAAAGGCCTAGTCGCCCTGTACAGCAGGTCGCGACTGCTGAAGCTTCGAGCAGCGTCCAGCTGCTCCGGGAACGGGTTTCACACATTAAGAACCTCCAGAATTCATATTCTAACATGTCTAAATATGAAACACACTCAGAAACGCAACACACAAGCCCACACGACCTCATGTGCTCGGATGAACCCGAGCACCCGAAACCCTAGAAAACGCAGAAGTGAAATCGAGCAAGAAACGAGACAACCAAGGTTTTCTACCTACTAGAAGTAAGTATTCACGATGGTAATCAAGAATTGACGATGAAAACGCAACAAACGTGACGGATTTTGGTGCTAGATCGAGAGAAAAATGGAGAAGAAGGTGAAGAAGAAGAAGGTAAGAATGAGGAGGCTAGGGCTGGTAAGGGGTTTATATACCCAGCCCTAGTTTCGCAATATGACATGTTTAGTCCCCGTACTTTGCCCCCGAGTTCCCAAATTTTGTTTCGGTTGAAAACGTTATTAATTAGGCTTGTTTTATTAAGGATAAAATATTGTTAATGATATTTATAATTTAAAAATGGTTTTATTTGTGACATTATGTTCATATAAAAACGGTGCGTTCAATGATAACGGGGGTAATCTTAGAAAACGTTTTAAGATGATAACAACGCAAGCAACGATAGCACAAGCATAAGGATAATCAAGCAAGCACCCAAGTATAATATCCACATAGATGGGTTATAAAGATGAGGGATGACCGACAACAAAAGTTAACAGAACACGTCAATAGACGGACCTTTGGTGACGGATGTCACAATTTGGTATGTATATGTTTATGTTTACGATCCTGTTATGTATGATTGTGGCTTTACGTTGAATGTTTAGGAATAAATGAAAGTATTATGTAACGTAAAGTAGAAGACGATGAAAAGAGGAACGTAATGAAAGAATGCATGCATTAATAACGAATGTAAGCAAACATATGAGGTGAGCGACCCTGCTGTCACAACAGACTCGAAACGAGATCCTTGTCATTCAACCCCGTGCTTTGTGTCAATTAGAAATGAGGCTTCATGCCCGGAATGGTGGTTTCGGACCATGGGCTTTATGCCAACAGGCTTTGTGCCTGGAACGGTGGCTTCGGGCCACGGGCTTTGTGCCAATTAGTAAAGGAGCTTTGTGCTCGGAATGCAGTTTCGAACCGCGATGGGGGAAAAGCCTGACAGGATCTAGAGTTAGTATGAGTGAGATGATAAAGTATGAAACGAACGAAGTGACAAAGCATAAAATGAACGCTAACGAAATATAATAATAAAGTTCGAAACGGGATCCTTGTCATTCGACCTCAGTAATCGTGGCTGTGTGCCATGAAGAGGGTAAAGCTTGGCAGGATCTAGATAGAAGTGAAAGATGATAAGTGATGTACGAAAAGTGGGATAAGTACGAAATGTGCGAAATGTACGAAACGAACAATGATGAAGATAATAATGATATTATCTATGTGTACATATGATGTGTGATCACATGAAAGTAACGAACGGTTTTAGCAAAAGAAAAGTATATTATATTATAAAACTAGAACTCACTCAGCAACGCTGACTTTTTATGTGTTTCCAGTTGGCAGGTAATGTTGCTGAGGATGGCACGGGGCGGCTACTCGGCTCTTTTTGGGATGGCATTCTTTTGTTTAACGCTTTTGCATTGTACTACGAACGAATGATATTTTGTAATGAACGATGTATTATTTTGCAAAAGTGTTTATTTAAAGGAAATGAAATGTTTGCTTTAAAAGTTTCTACTGCATGATTTTAGAAAAGTTATATAATTATGTGTTTTGAGTGCGATAAATGACCAGCTGTAAGCGTCCCGGGAACGGGGCCTTACACGGAGTACTTAAGTGATGGAAATCCACCAACTCTTTCCTATGAATCCTTTTGTTGAATGTGATACTCTGAGATGACACATATCTAGTATACGACAACCATTTTTGAGCTTCTACAATAAAAATACCTCAACTATCCATAAATACAATAAACTAACTAAATAAACTTACTTAGAAATTCTCACTCCAAGTTACTACAAGTCGTAAGATCACCCCACCTACTTTACAAGGTGATCCATATCCCCTTTTAATTTTGAATTTTAGGGTGGAAACGTGCTCTTATATCAAACTGGGAATTTTAATTTTAACGTTAAAACTAGTCTTTTGCAAACTAAATAACAAACTTTCTACTACTGGTAAAACTAAACTGATTATACATGTTATATTTTATGATACTTTTTTACTATAAAGTCCCTCTATTTTTAAAAATTCTACACAACCATTGACTTCGGGGAAGCCATGGGAGTACGTAGAAAGATCTATTAGCCTGACAAGCCCATTCGGTACTCGTGTTGATGCCCGCCAATCAATAGCAAGAGTCCTTTGAGTCAACATATTCTTTTTGACTTGGAATGAGCTGAATGTTTAGAAACTGTATACTAGATAAACATATTATTAGTCTGACCTCTTGTTTTAAAAGGTTAGACGGGAGGGCATTCGATCACTAGGGTTGATTGTGGACTCATATATAATAGTTTATTTACTTGCATTTCGAATATTATTTATTGGTTTGTATATTTTTACCTACTATATGTATACATCTAAACCTATGTTCTCACCAACTTTTTAGTTGACATATTTTAGTATGTTTTCAGGTAATGAAAACTATGTTCTTTGCTTTGATCACGCTAGGTTTTAAGGATAATCTTTAGTTGGATCTAATTAAACTTTGAATAAAATGAAGACTTATTTACTTGTTGGTTTTTTTCTTTTAGAATTAGATATAATCAACTATTCGGTTTTAATAAATAATATTCTTAGTACTCTTTATGCTTGTGTTATAATTTAAAGTCATCACGTGTCGGTGTTTTCGCTCTAGTCAAGATGTGATATACTTGTTATTCCATAATTATATTTTTTTAAAATTCATTGCTTAGAAAAAAACACAATTGTAGATAGAAAATCACAATAAGTAACAAAAATACACAATTAAATACACAAAAAGACATAATTACAAAATATGAGTTAAAAACATACACAAATTTTTAAATTTTATATAATTTTTCTACAAATTGATCTCGACCATTAATTAAGAAGATGAATAATTGAGATCACTTTTTACACTGGCCCTTATATTTGAAACTTTTCCAAATAGTTATATTATGAAATATGTTTAAATATCTATATATAATATTTTAATATCTTAAAGGCATATATATGGTATTTTGTAAGTTTTATAGTGATATATGTGATATTTAAAATTTTATTAGACTATATATTATATTTGACTAGTTTTGTAAGAATATATATAAAATTAATCCTAAAATATATTTGTAAGGCTAAATAATCAAACTAGCGGTATGCACAGCTAAAAAAATCACTAGAATTGACTATAATAACTAGAACTATTCCAAATTTTAAACAAATAATCTTTTCATTCTAATCTTCTAGATAATGTATTGTACAACTATTTATTTGTTCCTAACATGGCATCAAAAAACTATCAAATAATAAATCAATTTTTAAAATTAATGCCACAACAAACCTCATAAACTACGCCAATTATAACAAATTCGAGCTAACACTAATTGGCTTTTATTTAGTTACTTTTGTTAAATTTAGTTACTTTTATTATAAAATGCCTTCATGAAACAACTACATACAAGGCTCACGCTACACGTACATTCGATATTTTTACAACAATTATAATATCCATTTGTTGAAAGAAAAGCGACATAACAAAGAGGCGAGATTAAGGAAGGGTAAACAGTAAATTAATAATAATTAAATCAAATTAAGGTTAGAAGTTAGAACTAATAGAAATAAACATATAGTAATAGTTTTAATTGTTTCGCACTAAGCTGTGCGCACCATGTTCACTTTCCTCTGTATAACCGTAACTATTCATCCAAAAATCAAATTGGTCATAAAGGAAATCTCCCCACATTCGTCCCAAAATAAATGTTGGCATGTCATACGCGTCGCTCCTACCGACACTCTCCACCAAACATAGTCGACATAACGTCAATCTCGTCATGATTTTCCATGTCAAGCTACAAACCAATCAATTAGTAGCGTGTTAGGATCACAAATAACACATCAGTAACCATAAAAGACGAGAAAAGACAACACATTCTTTAGTTATATGTCTACACACATTATCTTGTTCTCTTGTAAATGAACTTGAAAAGAGGTGTTAGATATTGTTTATTCAAACAATTTATGTTTATGCCAAGAGTAAATTGTTTAAGTGTTTAAAAACTTTTCTTGTCTAAACGACCAAAAGTGTTTAAATGCTTCTATTAGCTATTACCTCATTGGCGGTTCGATCGGGCTGGAATCGAGACCCGTTAAGTAAAAAGTTGACATTTCTATAGACGATATTCTTTCGCTTGCAATACGCAACCAATACATTCTTTATGGGAACATCTCTCCTCATCTTGAAAAACAATTTACCGTCTTGCTAAAAGGACACCAACAAAAAGTTAAATGAGCAAATGCATATTATTAACTAAATTCATTAAAGGACTTAAAGATGTTATAAGATTGTTACATGTGGGTACAATAATTGGAGTGCTACAGTTCAAATTATCCATCAAAGACCTAATTCAAACCATAAATAAAGGAAATATTCGAACTACTTACATGTCATTTGAGCACATGTCTTGTATCGTTTGTGTCCGTTTTAACTAAAAAGGAAGGTTTTATGCATCATGTTCAATGTTTATAGTCGTAAAGGAAATCAGATTGTATACTTAGGGGGCGTTTGGTTTGTGAAATTTATTGGAATTGGAATAAAAAAGAATTATATTTAGAATTCAATAATTTTCCAAAGATTTTAAATTCAATAGAATTGAAATCTATAAATGGAATTTATATTCCAAATACATTTTTATTGACAAAATACTTATAAATAAATTGTAATTTTCACCCAATGCAAACTGCCACCACCTCCATTATCATTGATCACTGTTGTTACATACCACCGTACAACGACCGCGCCCGTTGCCGAAAACCGACCATACCCCACCACCGCCATCAACCGATCAAGCCCTTTTTCGAGAATCGGCACTCTTCGTCGAGCGCGTCTAAAACGACGCGGTTCGACAACGGCGGTCGACGACAGTCGACGGTTAGGGTTGGCAACGGTCGACGGTTATGGACATCGGCGTGGTGTGGCGTCAGCGGCAGTCGGGGTCTGCGGCGGGCGGGATCAGAGACGTTGGCGATCGGGGGCGATCGGGGGCGGCGGTGGTCGGCAGTCGACGGTAGTCAGGGGCAGCGGTGATCGGAGGCTTCGGCGGTCGGCGATGGGGGTGGCAGCCGTCGGCGAGAGGGGGAGGCGGCCGCTGGCTGTCGTTTGCCTAAGGGGCGGCGGTCAGCGATGGGTGGCGGTTGGCGACCAGGGCAGCGACAGTGAAAGGGCGTTAGCGAAAGGGGGCGGAGGCAGTCGAGGTCAACGGTAGGGGGCGGCGGCGGTCGGGGTCAACGGTAGGGGCGGCGGCGGTCGGGGTCAACGGTAGGGGCGGCGGCGGTGGTCGGCGGTCGAAGGTCTACGGCGGTCGGCGGTGGTGTCGATTGGCGGTGGGCGGGGTGGTTGGTGGCGGAGGCAGTGGTCGATGAAAATTGAAATCCTTCAATATTTGAAAGGATTTTGAAATCTTTTATTTGAAGGAATTTGAGGAAACTAATTTTAATTCCACTTCAAATTTCTTTCGCAACCAAAAACGTTAAAAACGGAATTCAAATTCAAATTCTAACGAATTCGTACCAACCAAACACAATGGTCATGAAATTCAGATTTTAATTCCATTGAATTTTATTGAATTTTTTACATCAAACACCTCTTTAATTGTTTTAGTTAATATACATCAAAATTATATTATATGGTTTATTATGGTGCACCTATAACTATATTTTTACAGTGGAAAGTAATTAAGATGCACCTAACTACCTAAGCGTAGATGTAAACCTCTTAGACTACGTTGTTTTAGTTAATATACATCAAAACTATATTATATGGTTTATTTAGATCAAAACTAAACTAACACAACTAGTAATTAATTGCAGCTTGTAGAATCAGTAACGCGATGCCACGAATCGGTTTTGAATATAATTACATCAGGACGTAAATAAAAACATGTCGCAATTGTACATTAAGAAAATTTAAAAACATAACCATTTTGCGAATATGAACGTTAAGCAAAATGAATGTGAATTATAATAAGGTACAAATATATTATATTAATTTGACCCGGATCGAATTAATAAAAATTCCACGCATTCGTTTACATAAAATACATCTCATGTAAGAAAAAGATAAGACGGTAAAATGGTCAAAAGACACCAGACCGTGTTTAACAAATCTTTAATTCAGTAATTAGCTCGTGAAACGTACAAGGAACAGTAAATAGTAATAATAATAATAATAATAATAATAATAATAATAATAATATAAATTAAATACAGAAAAAATAAGAGAAACTTTAAAGGTCCAAAGTAGAAATCTAGATATGTTGCGGCAAAAGTTTAGTTCGTAAATTATATTACATAGAGTAAATTTAAAATAAAATAAAAATAAAAGCAAAACAAAAGAACTTTAAGGGTCCAAATTAAAGTAATAATCTACAATGTTATGTTCAAAGGGTAAAAGTAACTGTAGGTTTTAGTTTATAGTATAATCTTTTTACATCAGAAGTAATGTTGACTACCATCTTTGGAATCGAAAACAACTAAACAATTTAATACCACAAAGTAGGACGAATGGAAGTGCTCACAGGACGAATTGTAATTACCGACTCTTAAAAGTATTCATAGTTTTCAAATGCATTTGTATAGTTTAATTGGAAAGGTATCCACCATATGCTTTCATTCTAGGTTCTAATTGTTTATGTCATATTTTTGAGTTCGCTATTTAATTACGATTCTAGCGAACTAGCGAAAGAAGTAGAAATTACCTTTGGTTACTAGTCGTTTTTAGTTTAATCTTGATTTGTATAAACTAATCAACGTAATTTTGATGTATATTAACTAAAATGATGAGTTGCTTTAAGAGGTTTCTAGTATAAGATTAAGTGTCAGGTTTAATATCTAAGATTAAGTGTACGATAAAATCATATTTATTTTTTCTTTTTTTATATAAGCAAGCATAATAAAAATATACAACGAATACACGTTTCATGACACACATTACCAATAAAAACATTAACGGCAAATCATCGAAAATAATAATATTTGTCGCATTTTGTTTCTAACATTGGATGTGTTACAATTGTTCCAAAAAATTTCAAATACAGCAATATTATCACAGGAATAGGTTGGTAAAACTATAAATGCAAGAAGACATAGGTTCTAGCAGGTTCCAAAAGTGTATAGTTCACCAAATTGACTTATACAATACACGTCAGCAAAAGCATCCACTTACACGTTGCCATGTCAACACGAACACAGTTTATGTTACATTTTAGAGCATTCACATCCCATTCCTTATCTTTATCCATATAATTACACTAAAAATCACTACTTCTTCTCTCTCCTTTCAATTAAATAATATATTTTTATACCTTTTTCATTACCTTTTCTCTCTCCTTCACTCACAACCACTTTCAAAAATATTAAAAATTTATAAGGATTGTACAGTGATTCTTCAAATATACCAATCCACAATAACATTTCTCTCTCCTTCACTCACAACCACTCAAAATCATTCCATATAATATACCAAACACACTCACATAAATATAAGGCATGGGTTGTGAATGCTCTTATATCAATTTCAATTTAATGGTCATTAAAAGAACTTTTTTTATAAACTCTTAATGCTTAAGAAATAACTTTAAATCTAAACGAATAAGAGATAACCATTAATAAATAACCATTAAAATATTACTTTTTAAAGGTTCAAAGTTAGGATTATATTTTAACTATCAATAGACTATTAATTAATCATTAAAGAATAACCACTTAATAATCAAGACTATCGTTTAGATGTTTATGACCGTAAAAAAACATGTAAATGTAAAACTAGTGTGAATTCAGGTCCCCACAAAGGAAGCAATTTTTTGGATTTAAAATTTTAAAGGGTACGCGTACACAGACGGTTAAAAAGAATTACTAACATGAAACATGTGAGGTCAAGGAAACGATATGAATCAATCATCAAAGGCATTGAATCGACATCAACACAAATCGAGCAATTTCGAGAGAAACAAGAACCGATTAAACTGAAATCGAACTCCAGAAGTCAAAAATGAAAGGAAGACACTGATTGAGAGTTAATTTGAAGAAAATTATGAGAAATCAGAGACAATGAGGAGAATGTGCAGGAGAACTAACCTGATCCTTGACGACGACGATGATATGATCAGCTGATTCGGGGATGTTTGGCATTGTTGTTGAGGTGAGGGGGAAAGTGAAGGGTCCCTTTTGGGTTTGTGAATTTGGGGTTTGATTTCGAGTAATGTCCGTCCAAAGGCCAAAGGGCAAAGGGTGTATCAATTCATGTATGATGTGGATGACAGCTCAAGTAAATGCAGAGGTGACGTCATTGTTCCGTGCGTTTTCCAAGGCTCTGCTTCATACTTTATTTTCGACAATATCACTCGCTTTTAATTTTGTTCAACTGCAAAATTTTCTATTTTTCATACTTTTTACTTTTATATTTTTCAAAGTGTATAAACGGTATCATGTTTTTTTGTGTTTAAACTAAATATTTTCAAACTGTAAAAACTATATCATGTTTGTGTATAAACTAAATGGGTTAGTCCACATTCGTAGTGCTTGCTTTTAATTAAAACAGTTCGTGTGAACAGAATGGACATGAGGAGAAACTGATGTAATCCAGGGAAAAACTGGGACAGTTACGAATACTGCGCGCCTGGTTTTGAGGTGCTACAACCTCATGGATTTTCACCGGGATCCACTAATATCACTTCTTACTTTTGAACTTTCTTTAAAAGGGGAAAACGAGGAAAAAGTGAGACGATATCAAGTAAAACGGGGAAAAACTAGAAAAAATAGGAAAAGTTAATGTGATGGGGATGTATCACGAAACAAAAAAAAAAAAAAAAGACGACATAGTTGCAAGACCTCATACATTTTTTTAGCTATTTTTTAGAACCGCTAAATTATCATATAAACTTACAAAAATGCTAGAAAAAATAGTATGCAAGAGCAATAGCATGAAGACGGAAAACACCACTCCGATGGGCAAATTTTAAATTTTAGTTATACTTTAATATTTGTTTGGCCTTGAAGAGCATCATTTCAAGCTTTTCAAATTCAAATCCATCAGTAGTAAAGTTAATTAATGTAACTTTTAATTTATGTTTTATATTTAATTTTGAGCTATCTGTTAGTAAGGCATCCAAGTTTACCAATTTAAAAACAACTAGGTATTTTTGTAACTAGCGTGTTGCACGAGTCGTCCACTTGTACTAAAAGCATGTTTTTACATAAACAAATTCGTTAAGGCTTAAAATAGGCAACGTTTGTTGTGGCTACAACATATAGGACGTGCCAAGCCAACTAATGTATATTTTTTAACTTCATCATGTCCTATATAATAAATTAGGGTACAACTAATCAGCATCAAACGCATATTAATAATAGAACAAAATAAATAATCACACGTACACCTATGAGCTACACAACCGCACTCACAATATCACTCACTTTAAATTTTGTTCAACTGCAAAATTTTCAATTTTTCATACTTTTTAGTTTTTACTTTTATATTTTTATTTTCTAAGTGTATAAACTGTATCATGTTTTTTGTGTTTAAACTAAACTAGTTGTAACACATACGCGCGTTGCGCGTTAGGGGTTCGGTTGTGGATGTCAGCCATGAACGGCAGCCACGACCAGGCAACCAACGCAATTCTTGTCACATAATCGCGACCCATCAAACAACAAATCCAATAAAACAACCTTAATCACAAATAAGCAGCTACTTAAGACTTAAAAAATGATACAGCGAGTCTCGGATGTAGCAGTTCATCGTCATCGACACACGTATACATCAAAACAAACCTAAACAACTAAGAAAAGGCATAACCTGAACATTGAGTGGTCTCAGATGTGTGTACAATCATCGTCATCGACCATAATCGCATTGACAAAAAATTTCAGATCAAACAAACATCATCACCATGCGAAAGCAAACGTAAGCAAACATGATGCAGCTACAACAATGAAATCAGATAAATAGCAACATCGAGTAGGCTCAGATGTGCGTACAAACATCATCATCGCCCAAGGCAATCGTCGACATATCTCGTCTCAGATCGAGACTTTCCGATCATCATAGACATAAAATTTCACATCCAAACATGACATTATTTTGAGTATCATCAACTCAACAAACCCAACATTTTTCGACAAAAACATCACGGCAACAACATGCCTAAAGTAAACATCATCCCCACAACGCCATACCAGTCTTAAAATCGAGTAGGCTCAGATGCGCGTACAAACATCATCATCGCCCAAGGCAATCGTCGACATATCTCGTCTCAGATCGAGACTTTCCGATCATCATAGACATAAAATTTCACATCCAAACATGACATCATTTTGAGTATCATCAACTCAACCAACCCCAATATTTTCCGACAAAAACATCACGGCAACAACATGCCTAAAGTAAACATCATCCCCACAACGCCATACCAGTCTTAACATCGAGTAGGCTCAGATGTGCGTACAAACATCATCATCGCCCAAGGCAATCGTCGACATATCTCGTCTCAGATCGAGACTTTCCGATTATCATAGACATAAAATTTCACATCCAAACATGACATCATTTTAAGTATCATCAACTCAACTAACCCAACATTTCCCGACAAAAACATCACGGCAACAACATGCCTAAAGTAAACATCATCCCCACAACGCCATACCAGTCTTGGATGAAGCATTGCTCATCATCATCGACTCAAACTAACGCCTGGTGTGATAAGACAAACAAATAGTAATCTAACGTGCGCATCACCGATTTGTACTTTCTTGCATTAGTGGTTTGTAAACCACTATCCATACTGTTCATTTCCTTTTATTATTAACATATAGTATAATATAATTACTCATATTAATGTACGGTTTTAGTTTATTTGTGCACGTATTTTGGTTATTTGATCGTAAGTCAGACGATCAAATAACAACAATAATAATAGTATACCTTTGATCCTCGTAAGATCCCGATGTTGTAGACTTGGTGAAATCGGGTCGGAAAAGCCCAAAGTTCTTCTCATCCAACGATGGTCCTTTCAGGTTCTCATTGAACAGAGAGAATATGTACGTCTCGAACTTCCTCCCCGGCATCAACGGCGTTCCGACGCCAGAGCCCACTTTTTTCACCAAACCACCGTTGTACGCCGCCGCGTTCGCCGGATTCGCGTGGCTGTTTTGTGGGTCTCCGCCCGACGGCCACCCTGTCTCCGCCACAATGATTTCCACATCAGGGTATCCCAATTTCTTCATCGACACGTAAACCGCATCCATCAGGTGATCAAACTGGTTCGTATACCTTCAATTTCACCACCAACAACACAAATCCATCAATAACAAAGATCTTAAGTTCTTAACACATAACACATGATGCATTGATTGTATGAATTGTACCTTTTTCCGGTGGCTTTATCGAACAATCCGTTGTTGGGTTTGAAGAGGCAGAAATCAGCAAACGCCGGGGAGTACCCGAAGTACGTATACGGGTTAACCATGAAACCCGATTTGGTATTCCTCAAGAACTGCAACATCGGGGCAGGATTACCCACATCCCACCCGGGTCTAAACGACGCATTACTCGGTGGGTTCGATTCCAGCAAAATCCCCAGCGAATGTGGGCTCGACTACGACCCAACACCCCTACCACCATAACAGAGCCCGTAAAAGAGGAGAGGCACAACGACACAATGCAGCGGCGGCGGCCGGATCTGGGCTTAGAGACACCGACGAGCATTAGACATCGGCTATCACAACATACATCCCCAGATCTACGTGATGATAACAATTTCTGCCTCGAAAGCCTCATCTCCGCCACGCACACATCGCCGCTAGCCACCAAACTACCACCAGTGATGGCAGTGGGCGGCAACACACCGCACACACAGACGAAGGCCGGCCGACAAGCGTTGCAGGCGATGGCGTGCAGGTGGTGGCGGTGCAGCCGGCGCGCGACTCAAGGCGAAAGAGAGAGCAGTTCCCTTTCTCTATTGCAATGAAGAAAAGTGAGCTTTGGAAAACACCGGTAAGTTATACCATATGCATAGAAACTTGTACACGTTACTGTTCATACTGTTCATTTCAGTTACTTTTTAAATATATAGAAAAATATTTTTCACTGTAAAAACTATATCATGTTTGTGTATAAACTAAATGGGTTAGCCCACATTCGTAACGCTTGCTTTTAATTAAAACAGTTCGTGTGAGCAGAGTGGACATGAGGAGAAACTTGTGTAATCCCGGGAAAAACCCGGGACAGTTGCGAATACCACGCGCCTGGTTTTGAGGTGCTACAACCTCATGGATTTTCACCGGGATCCATTAATGTCACTTCTTACTTTTGAACTTTCTTTAAAAGGGAAAAACGAGGAAAAAGTGAGACGATATCAAATAAAACGGGGAAAAACTGAAAAAATAGGAAAAGTTAATGTGATGCGGATGTATCACGAAAAAATAAAAATAAAAAGACGACATAGTTGCAAGACCTCATATATTTTTTTAGCTATTTTTAAGAACCGCCAAAATTATCATATAAACTTACAAGAATGCTAGAAAAAATAGTATGCAAGAGCAATAAGCGTGTAGACGGAAAACACCACTCCGATGGGCAAATTTTAAATTTTAGTTATACTTTAATATTTGTTTGGCCTTGAAGAGCATCATTTCAAGCTTTTCAAATTCAAATCCATCAGTAGTAAAGTAAATTAATGTCACTTTTAATTTGTTTTTTATATTTAATTTTGAGCTATCATTTAGTATGCCATCCAAGTGTACCGATTTAAAAACTAGGTATTTTGTAACTCGCGTGTTGCACGAGTCGTCCACTTGTACTAAAAGCATGTTTTTTACATAAACAAATTCGTTAAGGCTTAGAATAAGCAACGTCCGTTGTGGCTTACAATATATAGGACGTGCCAAGCCAACTAATGGATACTTTTTTAGCTTCATCGCGGCCTATATAATAATAAATTAGAGTACGAACTAATCAGCATCAAACGCATCTTAATAATAGAACAAAGTAAATAACCACATGTACACCTATGAGCTACACAACCACACTCACAACACTTGTTATGTACAACTAGGATGACATATCTTAAATAAATAGGTGTTCTTCATCATCGACAAATGACAAGCAGATTCAACGACTTATCTTGAATGGGTTTACACTCAACATTGGCAACCCGAAAATCTGCCTCAAACCAAGATACGTCTCAGATGGACAACAATCCATCATCATCAACGTGTTACAAATGACCATGACAAACAACACCAAACATCACCAACAACCCTAGATTGCAAAGATCATCCACTTGAGGGTTTATATCAAAAACACCAAGAGACCCTCAAATAGCATGAAATGACATGCAAGTAACAGAAACCCAATATGAATAGGAGCAACAACCATCGATACCAAATCACATTGAGTTTTAGATCACCATCATCAAGTCCAAAAGGAAAGAGAGAACATAGCAAACACTGCAACAAAGATGATGTGCCCATGACCACATCGCCTCCACATAGACCAAACACTACTAACCTAGGCTAAGAGGAAACCAACCTCAACAATAAATGGCCGGGAGGCCGAGTGGGGCTCTTCTCCACAACCATAACCATCACAAAACCACCTGAAGCAGGGAAAGGCACATAGGAGGCGAGAAAATGGGGGAACGAAGCGGCCACCGCCTCCGTCGCCGCCGGCACCATCTCACCGCATGGCCACCATCACAAAACCACCCTCCTTATTTCATACAACCCTAAAATTCCTAAAATATCCCTAGATACTGTTTATTAACTTGGTAATTTAACATATAAGGTAATGAGGCAAATAAAACACGACATTCTCAAAACTAGCGCCAAATATTCATCGAGTAACTTACTTTCTTATTTTTTTCCCTTGAGAGTTGAGACCTCTATGAGAAAGTTTGACATGAAAATTGACGTAATATCCTTACCAAATATTGGCATCGATCTCCTGGCCTTATTTACTAACTTAATTCTGTGGAGAATTATATCCACGTATCTTGTTCCTCACGTCCTCCATGTCTATGCTCTCACGTGACTCCTCGGCTCCTCATGAAGAGATTGTTTAAAATAGTTTTATGTTGTCATCAAAGAAAATATTGTCACGAGAAATGTAAATCTCAAACTCAATTATAAGAGAATTAGGTTAATACTTACCTTTGGTTTTTTTTTTTTTTTTTGTTACACTTAATATTTTACTAAATCATAAAAAATAATAAAAAAGCATCTCTAAAAATTTTACGTGGTTTTCATAATGTTACATGATGTATGATATAGTACTATGATAGGATGAGGGAGCACATCCATCTTATGTTATCCTCTCCTACATTAAAGTCATATTATTTTTATCATTTCTTTCCTAATCATCTCTAAACCTATAATATACATTTCTTATCAACCCTAACAATTCCTAAACACTTTTTAATATTAACTAAATTAAATAAACTATAAAACAAATTTTATATAATATCAGAACCGTATGGTCAGTTCTACGGTAAACATATACTTTTTTAATATCAGTTCTTATCTAAATTAAATAACTATCTAGATTCAATTTTCATGCTAATTTGAAGGGTGGGTGGATTGGTAAGAGCTTTGTTGATTAATTAAAGGGCTTTATGTTGGAAACCCATTAGGGTTTTTTTTTAAGTTTTTGTTCTCCGAAGCAATTAAGGACGCAAAATCTTTATTAGATTTCTTGTGGACATGATAACAGAATATCAATTAACTTTCTACCAGAAATTTTCATAAAATTTATTGAATGTAAAAAAATATTTAAGCAGCTATCGAAAGTTAAAATAAAACTATTACAAGCCCAAATAATAATAATTAGAAATTTATACTTGGTTTACTTCATTTATTAACAATAATTTATAATTTATTTGTTAATATAGTAAAAATATTATCAAAATAAATAAAAGAAAAGAAAAAAACTAAGAATAATTGATCATGAACAAACTTTGAAATATGATGCTTTCTGAACTTATACAATGTTAATTTTTATCAATTTTTGTCGTGATTAGTTTTCAAATTCAAGTTGTTAAAAGCCACAATATGAATACGATATACAAGTCTTCAAAACCTAGACATTATAAATTTCGACTGCGCAGGAACACGTGATTTAGCAGCTACTTTATATAAGACAATTCTTCATATAAACTACCTCAAACTAAATTACCACATGTCTAATTTTGAATTAAGAACATCTCATAGGCAAAAGACTCTACCAAAAGATCTATCCTACATTGTATGCTAGATAAATACTAATATATAAATATTAATAATATAACAAATAGTAGTAGTAATAGTAATAGTAGTAGTAGTAATAACAATAATAACAATAATAACAATAATAACAATAATAACAATAATAACAATAATAATAATAATAATAATAATATTTATATAATATTATTACTAAAGTTTAAAATGGTACATTTGTGTTTTATTTATTGTCATTCAATCTTTTAAATATTTTTTAGTACTTAGCTCTTGCTCCCTGTTTGTTTGCTCCAAATAACGCTTTTTATTCAAAGGTTTCAAAAACTTGATTTTACTCTTTGTGGTTTTTAATTTTTTCTTAGATAACTCCAACCCACTAACTTCATTAAATATTTGTTGTTAAATCAATTGCATTTGGTCTTTTTTACATGCAAGTGTTATTGTGCTTAATGTATCACATAGATGACTAGTTGTGTTTATTACTTAGTTTAACCCGAACCCACCCACCCTCCCTTCTTTACCAAATTGCAAACCTCTTCACCAGCACCAAACCCACTGACCACTGCCATCATTAATTGTCATCGGTTCCACCGCCAACGCCTTCAAGAACCACTAAAACACCCACAATCACAGCAACCAATTACAAAACCCCATATGAAATCAAATGTTGAAACCAAACAACCGCATTCAACACCACCACCTACCTTTGAATTGAAAGATTGGAACTACCACCACCATGTCGCCACCACTACCACCATCGCATCGTACCACTACCACTATCTCCCCGCGCCACCACCACCATCGCCCCGCGCCACCATCATCAGACTTCCTTTATAATCTCACCAACACAACCATTGCACCAGCACAACCAATATCGATTCACCATAGCATCCATCTGAACCATCAAAAAATTAGAAATTCTAATAACAAACTCAAACCAAAGTTGAATTTCGTTATGCCCAAATTCAAATATTCATCTTCTAGATTCGAACCCTAAACACATTTATTCAATCTTTTATTAAAGCACTCGATTTGAAACATAAATCCTCTTCTATGGAGGCGGGTCAAATCTAAACTCCGCACCTTTGCAAAACCTCAATCGAAGCCCTGATTAGGTGGTTCGTGATTTTTAGGTGATAAGTGTGATGCTTCTCAAATCCCTCTGAAACCTAATGTCACACCCCAACCTATGGTGGAATATGTCGGGGCGTGCAGATTGTCCATAGCACGTGACACTATTAAATTGATAATTTATTTAATCAACCCAGTTACATAATTCTTACAAAGAAACCATAAAGTATACAAACAAATGTAACATAAAATAAGGTTCGGTTTATTAACTAAGTCCACAAGCATCCTAAGTGTCATAAACTTGTAAGCATGTTAAGCGACATTTCATGCGACATGTATAAAATTAAGGTCAACTACAAAGTTGGTGAGTAAACATAGGTTTTGTTATATATACTAGATTTAAAACACGATTCAAAATTCAAAGTATGAATTCAAGCAAGTATGACTAAACCAAGTGCATTGATCAAACCTTTGTTGACAAGTGTCCCAACCAACGGGTTAGACTAACAATATTGGTTTTGATACCCAAATTCCATCTACAACGACCCGTTTGGGCGGGTGTCAAACCAATAGTGCTATCATCGTTACCTTAGGCTTTAGAAAGTTAATGATCAAATCCTAGCAAGTAAGTAGGAAAGATTGACCACCACATGAAATATTAATCCAACAAGTTTATCATAAATACATAGACACACACAAGACTTAATTGAATCGTATGATTTGCAAGAAAGATTTAGAATTGAATACATATGCATGTCACATCCCAAAACATAAAAGGAAAGGGACTATTAATACTCACATTGAGTTCTTGAATATGAGTTGAACTTATGAGTTGCTTATTAGAAATGGTGAAACCCTAAATTAGCATGATTATATGTGTTAGAAGTTATATATAAGATTATGGTTATAAGTATTGACCATAGAAATAAAAGGATCAAAAGGAAAGGAAAAGAAAGGTTATTGCAAGATCAAAACAATTTTAGACAGATTCATTGTTATTGTTTCATATTATAATTAAAAATATCAAACTTTAAGTAAAAATTTTGAAAATCTCCAGTCTACTATTTGAGGATGTTACGAACAAATTTAGTATTGAAAAGCTTTACAAATTCGGATCAGAAGCTCATGAAAATAGAAGTACAAAGCAGAAGGTGCAAATATGCGCACTTATTTGTAGAGGCTGTTACGGAGTTGTCTGATACAATTAGAAGTTTATAAATATGTTGGAAAGATAATTTAATGAAATTGTTTATGAATGTAAGTTTGTTAATTTTTAATTTATTATGACCAAGTTATGGTCGTTTAAAGTTGTAACAGCTTCTGCCCAAAATCAATGGTAGCACTTACGTGAACCTTTTAGGGTTTTAAAAATAATAAACGTGTATGCTAAATTTTGTTAAGAATATATATGATAATATAAGGTTTATAATTAAAGAAAAACATTATGAAGTTTGATTAAAAAGTTGATTTGAATTATTTAGAAATTAAAAGAATAATGAGAACACCAAAATTAAAACACTGTTGCTACATTAAAAACAACGAACGGATTTGAAACTTCTAAAGTCTTTAATGTAGGGTTGGGGCTGAAAGTTTTTTTAAGATTGTATAGATAGTGAATAAAAACTCTCTTGTAAGTGAGAAGAAAAGTTGGAGCAAGAAAATGATTAGACAAATATTAGTATTTATAGGTGAGGAAATAAGGGTTATGAATGAAGAAATTTTAATGAGCACAATTAATATTATATATCCCCTTACAAAACCTTATAATTAGCAAATTTACCCATTTTCATTAAAAGTAGTTTATATAATAACTAATTTGCCCTTATTCTAACTAAAACTTTATAATTGGTAAATTCCCTCTTTACAAACTTGATAATTGGCAGATTTTTACCCATTTATAAGTGTTTATTATTTTTTTCATTTATGTGTTTTGTAATCAAACTAACTACTTTTTTATGGTGTCCATACTCACCACAACGCCCACATTTATGTCTTTTTTTGATGGCTCATCACCTGTTTAATTCTATTCCTTCTTGGTCTCCTAGTAGGTCGTTTGATTTTCAGTGCGTAAATCTTCTCCCCAGTCTGCACGCATTGATTCTTTGTAGACATAGGAGCAATTTCTAAAGCATAAGCCAGTTTATATTTCTCAATTATGAAGTAAGAGTCAAAAATTTATCCTATTCATCTCTTATGAATGCAATAAAAGCAAATGCATGTAGACATGGAACACCTCTAACTTGCCAAACCCGGCAAGTGCATGTTTGCTCATCAAGTATGACCTCCCAACGCTTTCCCCTAAATTTAACTTCTACTCGATTTTCACCACCTCTACATACTTCATACTCACCCAAATTCTACATGCAACATAGAAAATATATTAACAAAATTCACATAAATTTTTAACAATTAATATAAAAAAAAAATAAAATTACACTAATCTTAGAAATTCGTTGAGATAACTCTTAGTCTTAGGTACTAGTGCACCCTTCCATTGGTTTAGAATCCTCCGTTTTTTTAATCGTACTGAAGGGGTATCACCCCCAAAATTAGACAAAATACGAGACAATAAAAGATTATGACTAATGTTACGCCTAAAAAGGCGAGGATTGGAGAGATGAGGTCAAGTGGCCGCGGCTTGGAAAAAGAAAGCAAGTGGCCGCGGCTCGTACGGGAAACAAGGCCGAATGGCCGTGACTCTTGGGGAAAGAAAGCAAGTGGCCACGGCTCATGAGGGAAACAAGGCCGAGTGGCCGCGGCTCGTGGGAAAAAAACAGACAACATTACCGCAACTTGTGGGGGAAGCAAGGCCAAGGGGCCGCGGCTTGGGGAAAACAGACAACGTTGCCACGGTTTGGGGGAAGCAAGCAACATCGCTGGGGAAGCAAAGTCCTCATGTCCAACACTTATGAATTTCACATATAAACTTGGTAACCAAGGAAGCCATTCATTGGTTACAAAGAGATAATAAAGAATCACAAGATGACAAACGCGTAAGGCCAAAACATGGGCAGAAGGTCAGAGCAGTCCCAAATCCCCAGGTCAACTATAGAGACAAACCACATTAATGGCAGTTAGAAACCCTTTGCATTAGGAAGGTATAAAACCTCTGGCTAGGGGACTTCAGTCCCATATGGTTGACTACAGGTTTCCAAGAATAGAACCAGATCATGTCTTATTCTCATGTACCAACACTATAAATACTTCTTCTATTCCTGAGGAAGATCATCATTCCCAGATCACTCACACTTCACTTAGCTATTCACTAATTCACCCTTTCAAATTCTCTCAACACATATACTTATTCTCACGCCGGAGTGTGGTCTCGGGGAGAAAACCCCTTCTCCCCGAGGTGAGGCTCACGGTATTGTTTTTGTCTCGCAGATACCCTGTTCAGTCAAAGTATTATCCAGCCGAAGCCAAGCTCAGTCAGAGTATTGTTCAGCCGAAGCCCATCTCAGTCGAAGCAAAGCCCAGCCGCATCCTGTCAAGGCCGAATCCTTTGTTATAACCCCATCCTTGCACTGCTCCTCGGTCTTAATCTCTTGATTAGGATTCGTGTAGCAACACATACCATAATCTTCTCCCTAATAGAATCAAGGAGGTCAAGAACCGACTTATAATGCAATTCACCAACCCAATAATTAAATGCCTCTTGTATGTTGTTAGTAAAGTAATCATACTTGCATGTTTTCCCAAACCTGCATCGACTCCATTTTTTGTTGTGATTGTCAGTAATATACGTTAATGCTTCTTTACTTGTTTCACCTATTTCAGGTAATAATCTATCATGCTCGATAACATTATATGTCTTGCAACCCGCCACAAATTTCTACTTAAAAAGTTAAGTGTTTCTTGAAATTGTTAACAAGTGTCTTATGCACTCTCTATGCTCAACTGTAGGAAAAACTAGTGTAACTGTAACTTCCAAACCTTTTTGCATGTCAGATGATATAACAAGACCATTAGGTGTTCCAATTGCTTTCTTAAGTAACTCAAGAAACCAAATCCATGACTTTTTGTTTTCTGATTATAATATGTCGTAGGCCACTGGAAAAATGAATTGTTACTGTCAACACTTGTTGTAGAGACTAGGACCCCATTGAACGTCCCTTTCAAATGACATGCATAAAGAGCAGTATAAGGGAGACAACCATTAAGAAACCCCTTTGAACAAGCTACTAGTGATATAAAAAAGCCGTAAAAATAGTTTCCACCCTTCGAACAACCATCAGATTTTAGCTTGTCTTAGCAATCCATCCTTGAGATGCAACTTTGTTACCACCCTTGTTACTTCTAATGCAAGAATGTTATTTAACAAATGTCTTAACCTACATGATACATACACAAGCATAGTTTATTAACAAAGAAAGTATTTTGGTTGAGAGAGGTAACTAATACAGTGAACATATACCACATACATAAGTCCATGCATAATTGTTACTTTTTTAAATTTATAAAATGAACCTATACCACATAAAAAGAAGTATTTAATTCCATTTTAACAAATTGAAGTGGTAACTAATAATTTTACCTCGAATGTGATCCCATCTTGTTTGAGAGAGGCATGAATTCTCCATTTACAATCTTTGTCTACACATTTTGTTATGATTCGTGTGGACTCACTTTTCTCAATAAAGTATTCAAATTCATTAATCAATACATTATGGATTAATGCTCTTCTAAAGACGTTAACATTGTCAAATATCGAGTTCAATTTGATGGTTGGATTTTTCTTGCTAGAAAGTTTTCTCTTGGAAATTATGCATGTCCAATTCACTATCAGAACTATAATGACTATGATAGCTTTCATCCCCTAAGAAATACTCTGATTGTTCTTCATTATGTGATCCATCATTGACTTCATCTTCACCCCTACAAACGATGTATAATTTTTTCAAAATAAAAAATTTCACCCCTCCATCATATTAATATCACTTGAAAATAACATTTACCTGTAAGGCCCCATTCCCGGGACGCTTACAGCTGGTCGATCATCGCACATAAAACGTACATTCTCTTTTATCTTAAGTAAACATTGCAGTGGAAACATTCAAAATGACATTTCATTTCATTATAAAGACTTTTGCAAAATAATACATCGTTAATTATTTATAAAACACATTGTTGTATTACATCACAAAAGCATTATATGAATGGATGCCATCCAAAAGAGCTGAGTAGCCGCCCCGTGCCATCCTCAGCAACCATTACCTGCTAACTAGAAACACATAAAAGTCAGCGTTGCTGAGTGAGTTCTAGTGTTATAATAAAACATACTTTGCTTTTGTTAAAACTATTCTTTACTTTCATGTGATCATGCACTATACGTACACATAGATATATCATTATTATCTTCATCATTCATTCGTTAACTTTCGTTCATTCAACGTACATTATTACCATTCATGATCATTACATTCATTCACATTCATTCATAAATTCTTACTTTCATTCGTACGTTCATTACTTTTAATGACATGTACAATACCCCGACATTATGCACGAAGCTGGTTACTGGGCCGAGCTCTTTCATGGACCTCGAACATTATGCACGAAGCTGACTCCAGTACCTAGGGCAAGTACATTCACCACTTATCTTTCTCTTTCATTCCGGATCAATGCCATGTGTTATACCCCGAACATTGTGCACGAAGCTGGTTACTGGGCCTGAGCTCTTTCATAGACCTCGAACATTGTGCACGAGTTGACTCCAGTACCTAGGGCAAGCGACAAGGATCCCATACACATGGTCAAACATAAGGATTGGACCCCAGTGTGCATCCTTCTGGGGTAGCTAACCCGCATAAAGTTGAGCTAACACCCTTCATTGGGTGTGAACCTCTATACTTTTGCTTGCAAGCCTTTCTTACATTCATTCATTCATTAATGCATGCATTCTTTCATTTCGTTCCTATTTTCATTATCTTCCACTTTACGTTGCATAATACTTTTCATTCATTCATAAACATTCAACGTAAAGCCACGGGAAAACAATCATACATAACAGGAACGTAACATAAACATAAACATACCAAGTCATCACCATACAAGGCACCATCATACATACATAACATACATCATACATAAACATACATTATCATCATGCCCAACATACCCTCTAAGACCCCAACGATCATCTTACTTGAACTTACGGGAACTTCCACGTCAAAACTTACATCTGCACTTTCCCCCAAAAGTCAGAAATTAAACTATGCTTTTCCTCGGGTACACCAACCCTATTTGGGCATATGGGCACCCTTCAGTCGCATGGTCTCCAGGCGACTAAACATCATACGAATGGACCAATGCGGATGAACATCAATGTGGATGAACACCCCAATCATGCGAATGGACCTCATGTGGATGAACACCAATGCGGATGGGCACTTATACGAATGGCCCCTCAGTCGCATGACTCCCCATGAGACTGGTCCTCCAATCGTGCGAATGAACCTCAATTGTGCGAATGAACCCCAACCGCACCCATTCGGCCGTATGGCCTCCAGTCGGTCGCCTAGCCCTAACTGATGCAGAATGCAGTTCATCCCGAACCTAATCTGCCATTTACGACCTCCAAGCTCATCCAAACCCATTCTAAGCCCAAATCAACCATCCTAGACCTTAGGAATTCATACCACGACACCATTCAAGCATACACAAGCCCGGAAACAAACTCCAAACGCATCACACGCAAACACATACAAATGGGTTAAACACACACACACACATAAAACGGGTTCAGATGTGTTCCAGCCCCAAAATCATTCAAAAACATGTAAAAGAGGGGTCCTAGAACTCACACAAACAACACCAAGAAGTAGAGCTTCGATTTGACCTGCTACATGATTATTTTCGTGCTCGAATCCACCCGAACCAACCTTTTTCTCCTTTGTCCCTCTCTTCTCTCTTTGGCTGAACATGTGAGTGTGGGGAGGGTGTGGGCTGCCCTCCCCTCTTAATCCCCCACTCTTCCAAACTTTCTCCCATTTGGCAAGTTTGGTCCCTTTACTTTAGGCTTTATTTCTTTTTCTTCTTTCGTCGGCTTCAAGGAAAATATCCGGGCGTTACAAGTCCACCCCCTTATATAGGTTTCATCCCTGAAACCTGTTATTTCTCGAACAAATATGGGTAATGATGTGTCATTTCTTCTTCGGTCTCCCATGTTGACTCAGATCCCTTCCTTTGCTTCCACTGTACACGCACAAGATGAACCACTTTATTTCTCAGCCTCTTCTCTTTTCGATCGATGATTGCCACTGGTTGCTCCACATAATTGAGCCGTTTGTCTACTTCGATATCCTCCAGTGAAACAATCATATTTTCATCTGCCAAGCACTTCCTTGGATGAGATACGTGGAATATTGGGTGAATTCCACTTAACTCATCTAGTAACTCCAATCAATAGGACACCTCTCCTACTCTAGCAATGATTCGGAAAGGTCCTATGTATCTCGGGCTCAACTTGCCCCGCTTTCGGAAACGAATGATACCTTTCCAAGGTGAGACCTTCAACATAACCCGGTCACCCACTGGAACTCGATCGGTCAGTGTCGTTTATCAGCATACGACTTCTATATATCTTTGGCTGCCTTTATGAAGGCTTGGATCCTTTCAAGCTTTTCAATTGTAGCCTCAATCACCTCAACGCTCCCTAACTCTTTATGACCAATATCACCCAACAGACGGGTGTTCTACATCTCTTACCGTATAGCATCACATAAGATGGCATACCAATACTGGCATGATAACTGTTGTTATATGAGAACTCTGCTAATGGCAAGTGGTCATCCCAACTTCCCCCAAAATCAATCACACATGCCCGGAGCATGTCCTCCAATGTCTGAATGGTCCTTTCTGACTGACCATCAGTCTGGGAATGATAAGCCATGCTAATATGTAATCTCGTCCCCATGGCATCGTAAATTTCTTCCAAAATTTGATGTGAACCGGGTGTCACGATCAGACACAATAGACACCGACACACCATGACGAGTTACAATTTCCTTGATGAACAGATCAGCCAACCTCTTATATGAATATGTCTCATGGATCAGTAGGAAGTGAGCACTCTTCGTCAAGCGGTCAACAATCACCCATATAGCATCATACCCTTTCGGAGTACGCGACAGCTTCGTAATGAAATCCATGGTGATGTGTTCCCACTTCCATTCTGGTATATCCAAAGGTTGGATCTTCCCAAACAGCTTTTGATGCTCAGCCTTCACTTGCAAGCAAGTAAGGCACTTATTCACATACTCCACTACGTCACGCTTCATACCCGGCCACTTTGTAGCACCGAGATGAATAGAGTATCGAGTCTTATGAGCTTCATCCATAATCTTCACCCGTAGATCCCCAAAACGAGGAATACACATTCGTCCAAACCGGGTTCTAACACCAAATGTGTTTTCACCCAACTCCGCGACCAGACCTCTCATTCTTTCAGAGTTAAGATGATCTTCCTTTAATGCCTCATCTTGAAACTCCTTGACTTGCTTCATCATATCAGAGGTCATAATCAGCTGGTACGCCTTCACCCGAATCGGCTCGGGTCTTTCCTTTCGGCTAAGGGCGTCCGTCACCACGTTGGCCTTGCCGGATGGTAATGGATTTCACAGTCATAATCTTTTATGAGCTTCAACCATCTCCTCTGCCTTATGTTCAAGTCTTTCTACTCGAATAAATACTTCAAGCTCTTATGGTCAGTGAATATGGTGCACTTCGTCCCATACAGGTAGTGCCTCCAAATCTTTAACGCAAAGACCACGGCTGCTAGCTCCAAATCTTGAGTAGGGTAGTTAACCTCATTAACCTTCAACTGTCGGGATGCGTAAGCTATAACCTTTCCTCTCTGCATTAACACACACCCCAACCCCGAGTAGGAAGCATCAGAATAAACCACCAGATCTTCACTTCCATCTGGTAATGACAATACATGAGCTTGAGTCAACCTCGCCTTTAATTCCCCAAATGCCTTCTCCTGAGCTTGATCCCACACAAACTTTACATCCTTTCGGGTCAACTTGGTTAGTGGAGAAGTGATCTTAGATAAGTCTTGAATAAACCTTTGGTAGTAGCCCGCCAAACCTAAGAAACTACGGATCTCGGATGGCATCTTTGGAGACTTCCATTGCATCACCACTTCCACCTTTGCCGGATCCACCATAATCCCCTCCGGATTCACCATGTGACCCAAGAATTGAACTTCGCGCAACCAGAACGCGCACTTGGAGAACTTGGCATACAACTTCTCCCTTCTCAACGTCTCCAACACCTCTCGAATGTGACCGACATGCTCTATCTCGCTCTTCGAATAAATCAGGATATCATCAATAAACACAATCACTGATTTATCCAACATCGGCCAAATCACTCGATTCATCAAGTCCATAAAAGCAGTTGGCGTGTTGGTCAAAAGAAAGACATAACGAGGAACTCATAATGACCATAACGCGTGCGAAAAGCTGTTTTAGGAATACCTGCTCTTTCACCTTTAGCTGATGGTAACCAGATTGAAGATCTATCCTTGAAAACCAACTGGCCCCTTGAAGCTGGTCAAACAAATCATCAATCCTCAGTAACGGGTACTAGTTCTTCACCGTTAACTTGTTCAACTCCCGGTAGTAAATACACATCCTCATACTACCGTCCTTCTTCTTCACGAATAAACCGGGAGCACCCTAAGGAGAGATACTCGTCTAATAAACCCCTTATCAAGCAGCTCTTGTAATTGCCCCATCAACTCTTTCATCTCAGTCGGAGCCAACCGATACGGTGCCTTGGCAACCGGTTAGGCACCTGGTATCAAATCGATCTGAAACTCGATCTCTCGGTCAGGTGGCACTCCTGACAAGTCTTCTTGAAACACATCTAGAAAGTCACACACAACCGGTACATCAGATAGTTGTGGTGTGGGCATTTCCACATCCTTCACATAGGCCAAGTAGGCGCTACATCCACGCCTCATACACTCTCCCGCCACCGCCATTGAGATTACCCTCGGGATCGTCGCGACTCGATCCCCTTAAACAGTTACCAAACTCCCATCAGGCGCTGTCAAACGAATCATTTTCTTGCGACACATAATGTTCGCCTCGAAGTCCGCCAACCAATCCATCCCAAGAACCAAATCGTAACCACCTAAGGTCATCATGAACGATCTAACAGGAAACTTATGACCTTCTAGTTCCACATCACAGTCCTCTATCATCTTAGAAATACTGGTAGACTTACCCGTAGCAATTTCTACATCAAAGGGCGTATCAACACGTCTACTACTAACCGGTAGCTTAGTATAAAAAGCAGCAGAAATAAAACTTTTACTAGCACCAGAATCGAACAACACAGAAGCTAAAGTTTGGTTCACTAGAAACGTATCGGACACAATATCAGGGTCCGTCCTAGCTTCCTCTTGTGTCATGGTGAATGCCCTAGCGCTCGCTCTCGGTCCTTCACTCCCTGTCTTCTTCACCGCCGAACCTTCAGCCCTTGGCTTCTTGCAGTCTCGGCTCATGTGGCCCTCCCTGCCACAGTTAAAACATCTTCCCGCTTTGCACTCCGTGACATATGACCTGGCTTTCCACACTTGAAACAAACGTTCAACCCCCATCTACACTCGCCACTGTGCTCCTTCCCACATTTGGCACACTTTTTCGATCCCGTACCCGGTGTGGCTACACGGCAATCATCCACCCGTGCCTTCTTGTTGCCCGTCAAGGCATCACCCCGACCAAACCTCTTCCCACTCCAGTTTCGATCACCACCTCCCTTCCTACTACCTTCAGCCATCACCACTACAGTCTCTCATCATATAACCTCCCTACCAAGTCCATCGCCGACCTAAACATGCTCGATCGGGCAGCGATCATGTGCCTGCGAATATCCACGGGCAAACCCTGAATGTACCTCTTAATCTTCTGTAACAGAGGTGTCACCTGATCCGGCACCAGACGTGCCATTTCGTTGAACTTCGTGGTGTACTGCTGATGTGTCATGGTTCCCTCCTCCAGTTGCAGGAACTCCCTCTCAACCTTGTCCACTCCCGGTGAGGACAGAACTCCTCAATAACCAACTTCTTTAGCTCCGACCATCTCATTCTCCCAATAGCCCTGCTACCCTTGGCTTGGACTATGTTGTCCCACTAATATAAAGCCGATTCCACAAAAGAATGGGCAGCAAACTTCACCATTGGTCCTCTCGGCACTCGCTGATATTCAATACAGCTTCCATCTCTCTCACCCATCAGTGAGCAGCAACAGCAGTGCCATTTCCATCAAGGTAGGGGTCTTGCACCTTTGAAATGCCCACCAGCTCCTGCACAGGCTCTTCCTCCTCCTCCTCGTCATCAGAGGGAATCGTGTTAGTCTCCGGTTGCTCCCGACCTCCCGAGGACAGGTTCCCTTCCCTTCTTTCTCCTTCCCTTACAACCTTAATTACTTCAGTCACCACAGACGGTAAGATCATCTGCATGACCTGATGAACTTCTTCCACAACAGCCTCCTTTACTGAGGCTCTCAAATTAGCGCTCTGATCTCCACCCTCCGGATGAGGGGTCTCGGGTCCTTCATAAACCACCTTTCCAACTCTGGGTCTTCCCCTCTTGGGTCGCAGCTCCGCACCAAGCCCGTCACGACCACCACCACGAGAGGCTTTTGAAGATCTACCACCAGCCATTCACACGCACACCGAAAGATTCAAACATCACACGGTCATTCAAGGGAACAACTCAGTTTAGGTCAAGTATAGTAAGTCCCTAGTTACAGTGGCCAGTTATGATTAGCTACTACTTTACTCTTCATACCCCAAGCATTACCTGTCCTGACTACATCAGTATCTAAATCTACTAGCAACACATAAACCACATAACATGCGCATATAATACCGGTTAACATTAAGAAAATACCTGATGGCAGCAGCTACTCAGACTGGCATCCCTTCCCTTTCCGTCCCATTTTCAGTTTATGTTTAGGTTTATTTGAAAATTTACCCGTATCTCTTAAACTTTAGCTCTGATACCAACTTATAAGGCCCCGTTCCCGGGACGCTTACAACTGGTCGATCATCGCACATAAAACATACATTCTCTCTTATCTTAAGTAAACATTATACTGGAAATATTCAAAAATGACATTTCATTTCATTATAAAGGCTTTTGCAAAATAATACATTGTTAATCAGTTACAAAATACATTGTTGCATTACATCACAAAATCATTATATGAATGGATGCATCCAAAAGAGCTGAGTAGCCGCCCCGTGCCATCCTCAGCAACCATTACCTGCCAACTGGAAACAAGTAAAAGTCAGCGTTACTGAGTGAGTTCTAGTTTTATAATAAAACATACTTTGCTTTTGTTAAAACCCTTCTTTACTTTCATGCGATCGTGCACTATACGTACACATTGATATATCATTATTATCTTCATCATTCGTTCGTTAACTTTCGTTCATTCAACGTACATCATTACCATTCACATTCGTTACTTTCATTCACATTCATTCATAAATTCTTACTTTCATTCGTACGTTCATTACTTTCGATGACATGTACAATACCCCGAACATTGTGCACGAAGCTGGTTAATGGGCCTGAGGTCTTTCATAGACCTCGAACATTGTGCACGAAGCTGACTCCAGAACCTAGGGCAAGTACATTCACCACTTATCTTTTCTCTTTCATTCCGAATCAATGCCATGTGCTATACCCGAACATTGTGCACGAAGCTGGTTACTGAGCCTGAGGTCTTTCATAGACCTCGAACATTATGCACAAGCTGACTCCAGTACCTAGGGCAAGCGACAAGGATCCCATACATATGGTCAATCACAAGGATTGGACCCCAGTGTGCATCCTTCTGGGGTAGCTAACCCGCACACAATTGAGCTAACACCCTTCATTGGGTGTGAACCTCCATACATTTGCTTGCAAGCCTATCTTACGTTCATTCATTCATTAATGCATGCATTCTTTATAACGCCCCAAATTTCCAAATGGACCTAAGTGGCGAAATAATATTAATAGTAGTATTATTGAATTCTATTCTCGAAAAGATTAGTTAGTTTGTCAAGTTAGGTTGGGAAACAAAATATTGAAAACTTGAGGGACCAACATGGCTAGGGGTGAATTTATATAATAACCCTAACCCCCCCTAAGGGCAATCGGTCCTTTCTTCTTTTCCCCAACCGAGCAACATCCCCTCTTTCCCTCTCCGGTGACGACGGTGGTTCCGGCGAGTGCCGGCGAGTGGCACATAAATCCGGACTCCCCTCGACCCCTAAACCCAGTGGTGATGTTGGTTTTTCCCTAAACAAAGCATTGATGGTTTAATCAAAGGCAGTGGTGATGGCTCCATGGTCTCTAAAGGTGGTGAGGGTGGCTGACGACCGAGGTGGTGGGTCTGTTGGTGTAGGGCCGCTATAATGGTGGTCGGTTCTATGCAGGGCGACTGTGGTGACGGTGGTGAAGTTTGTGGTTGTTGCCGGCGGTGGATAGGGCAATGATTACGGATGTAGGAGATGATGGTTGTCGATGGAGATGTCGGCTCGGTGGTCACAACCACACTAGTGACAACCCAGGCCGCTAGGGTGATGTTCTTAACAGTAGAGGTTACGGTGGTAGATTTAGGGCACCACGTGGGTGTCGTCGCTGTGGTGGTCGACCACAAGTGTGGTTAAGATGTTGATGGTGGGGGGTTCGGGTGACGGTGCTGTGGTGGTGATGCAGTGGAAATGGTGTCGGCTGTTGGTGAGGGCTGCTGAAGTGGTGATTGGCCGATGGTGATGGCTATGGTGGCCGTGACGATAGTGTTGAGGATTGGTGATGGTG
Organism: Flaveria linearis; assembly: GCA_024085815.1. Taxonomy (NCBI): domain Eukaryota; kingdom Viridiplantae; phylum Streptophyta; class Magnoliopsida; order Asterales; family Asteraceae; genus Flaveria; species Flaveria linearis. The sequence continues at coordinate 34,896,143 of CM044015.1, forward strand.
GTGATGTTAGCGCTCGATGGGTGTTGGCTGTGATTATGGTTGTGGTTGTTGCAGCTCATGGTGGTGGTATGGTGGCAGTTTGTGAATCTGTTTAAGGGCTGCTTAAGGTGATACATGGTGGCAGCCTATGATGTTCATGATGGTGGTTCCACGATGGTCTTGATTAATCAGGTATGGTTGCTTAGTTATAAGTATGGTTTCAAGTTATTGCGATGGTGATGGTTAATATGCTACCTTGATGATGATTGATTTATGGTAATGGGGTTATTAGGCTAGAATTATAATAACGCTTAAGTTGTTTGACGTTGCGATAATAGATTCAAATAATAGTGTTTGTGGTGAAGAAATGATGATTATGCGATAATGATGATATTTATGTTGTTATGGTATTGGTTTTACAAGGATATTGATTCTAGGATAACGGGGTACTAGGATGGTGTTGATTATGATGATTCAAAGGTGATGGTTTTGGGAATTATGTGGATAGTTGAATGGCGGCATGTGCTTAAGGAGGTGTTGGTACGTTTGTTTAAAATGTTTGATGGTTGGGGTTATGATAAGGTTATGGGTTTGATAATAATGGTTTGTGGTATATAGTTCAATAATAGGAGTAGAGGATGACTTATGACCCAATGTTAGCCGAGAAAAGATACGTGCGAAATTATGAACGAAAGCTCATACAATGTGTCTAGAGAGGTTACGATCATACCAACGAAGTTGTGAACGAAAGTTCACATTTTATGACGAGCGAATTTGCAAGCGAACTTATAGTCTCGCTCGGATAAGCTAGTGAACTTATAAGTTCACTAGGTAGATTTGTAGCAAACTTTTCTGGTGCGTGAATGCTATTGGGATTTCTCTTAAGTTGCTGAGTCCCTGACATCAAGGTGAGTTCTAGATCCCCTATTTTATACATGTTTTAAATGTTTTGGGGCGATATGCATACTAAAATACATACTTTTATGATCAGTTCATTTAAAGTAAAGTTTTATACACTATCTTATATGGGATATGGGGTTTTCTAATGAATTGATAACGTGCTTTCCTTATTGTGATATGACCTTTGTAGCGATGAATTGTCTTGTAATGTGTTGTGTTATATTATTTATAACTTAAACATGAAAGTGAAACGTACAGAAAGGTTATTGGGACCATAATGTGTACCTTGATAAAGTAAAGCCTTGCAAGCAATTGATAAAGGAGGGTTGCATTCGTTGTGCCCTCACCCTGATAAAGTAAATGCTCGAACAGGCAGGTCAGTAAGGCCTGGATTGGCATGACAATAATGGCCTGTTTGGGTACGACAGTAAGGCCTGGATAGGCGTGTCGGTAAAGTCCTGTGTTTATCATAGGCACCGATAGTGACAGAGAATTGACGGATAAATAAGAGTAATAATTAACAAGAAAAGATAAAGTATCGATAAAGTGATAGCCCGTGTGTATTGATGTTCTGATAGATGGTAATTAGTTTCAACTGTTAAAGCTAATACCTTTTACAAAAGTTATTTAACAAGTAAACCTAGAATTCACTCAGCGAAGCTGACTTTTATATGCATATCAGTTGACAGGTGAGCATTAGGGCTTAAGGGATGGGAGCATGGATCTGAAGCTTCTTGGCATCTAAAGACTGGCATCCCTGATGAAGAGGAATTTAAGAAGACTTTAAAGAGTTTTTGATGTTTAAAGACAATGTTTATATTTTAATTTAACTATGTTGTAATGAATTGAAATTTCTGTATTTTTCCGCTGCAATATATATATATATATATATATATATATATATACGTATATAAGTAAATGATTGCCTTAAATCTATGCTTTTGCTGTGAATGACCAACTGTGAGGTTTCCTGGGATCTGGGGCCTTACATCTTTCATTTCATTCCTCTTTTCATTATCTTCCACTTTACGTTACATAATACTTTTAAGTCATTCATAAAATTCAACGTAAAGCCATGGGAAAACAATCATACATAACAGGAACGTAAACATAAACATAAACATACCAAGTCATCACCATAAAAGGCACCATCATACATACATAACATACATCATACATAAACATATAACATCATCATACCCAACATAACCTCTAAGACCCTAACGATCATCTTACTTGAACTTACGGGAACTTCCATGTCAAAACTTACATCTGCACTTCCCCCCGAAAGTCAGAAATTAAACTATGCTTTTCCTCGGGTACACCAGCCGTATTTAGGCGTATGGGAACCCTTCAGTCGCATGGCCTCCAGGCGACTGAACATCATGCGAATGGACCAATGCGGATGAACATCAATGCGGATGAACACCCCAATCATGCGGATGGACCTCATGCGGATGAGCACCAATGCCGATGAGCACTTATGCGAATGGGCCCTCAGTAGCATGACTCCCCATACGACTAGTCCCCCAATCGTGCGATGAACCCAATCGTGCAAATGATCCCCAATCGCACCCCATTCGACCATATGGCCTCTAGTCGGTCGCCTAGCCCTAAGTGATGCAGAATGCAGTTCATCCCGAACCCAATCTACCATTTTCGACCTCCAAGCTCATCCAAACCCATTTTAAGCCCAAATCAACCATTCTAAACCTTAGGAATGCATAGCACGACACTATTCAAGCACACACAAGCCTGGAAACAAACTCCAAACGCATCACACGCAACACATACAAATGGGTCAAACATACACACACATAAAACGGGTTCAGATATGTTCCAGCCCTAAAATCATTCAAAAATGTGTAAAAGAGGGGTCTTAGAACTCACACAAACAACACCAAGAAGTAGAGCTTCGATTTGACCCGCTACACGACGATTTTCGCGCTTGAATCCACCCGAACCAACATTTTTCTCCCTTTTCTCCCTCTCTTCTGTCTTTGGCTGAATTTGTGAGTATGGGGGAGGGTGTGGGCTGTCCTCCCCTCTTAATCCACCACTCTTCCAAACTTTCTCCCTTTTTGGCAAGTTTGGTTCCTCGACTTCGGGCTTTATTTCTTTTTCTTCTTCGTCGGGTTCAAGGAAAATATCCGGGCGTTACAAGTCCACCCCCTATATAGGTTTCATCCCCGAAACCTGTTTTTCCTCGAACAAACGTGGGTAATGATGTCCCATTTCTTCTTCGGTCTCCCACGTTGACTCGGATCCCTTCCTGTGCTTCCACTGTACACGCACAAGAGGAACCACTTTATTTCTCAGCCTCTTCTCTTTTCGATCGATGATTGCCACTGGTTGCTCCACATAATTGAGCGTTCGTCTACTTCGATATCCTCCAGTGAACAATCATATTTTCATCTGCCAAGCACTTCCTTAGATGGGATACGTGGAATGTCGGGTGAATTCCACTTAACTCATCTGGTAACTCCAATCTATAGGCCACCTCTCCTACTCGAGCAATGATTCGGAATGTCCTATGTATCTCGGGCTCAACTTGCCCCGCTTTCAGAAACGAATGATACCCTTCCAAGGTGAGATCTTCAACATAACTCGGTCACCAACCCGGAACTCGATCGGTCTGCATCATTTATCAGCATACGACTTCTGTCTATCTTTGGTGGCCTTCATGAAGGCTTTGATCCTTTCAAGCTTTCCAGTCGTAACTCTTTATGACCAATATCACCCCAACAGACGGGTGTTCTGCATCTGATACCGTATAGTATCTCATAAGGTGGCATACCAATACTGGCATGATAACTGTTGTTATATGAGAACTCCGCTAATAGGAAGTGGTCATCCCAACTTCCCCCAAAATCAATCACACATGCCCGGATCATGTCCTCCAATATCTGAATGGTCCTTTCTGACTGACCATCAGTCTGGGGATGATAAGACGTGCTAATATGTAACCTCGTCCCCATAGATCATGGAATTTCTTCCAAAATTTGGATGTGAACTGGGTGTCACGATCAGACATAATAGACACCGGCACACCATGATGAGTTACAATTTCCTTGATGAACAGATCAGCCAACCTCTCAGATGAATATGTCTCGCGGATCGGTAGGAAGTGAGCACTCTTCGTCAAGCGGTCAACAATCACCCATATAGTATCATACCCTTTCGGAGTACGCGGCAGCTTCGTAATGAAATCTATGGTGATGTGCTCCCACTTCCATTCTGGTATATCCAAAGGTTGGATCTTCCCATACGGCTTTTGATGCTGGGTCTTCACTTGCAAGCAAGTAAGGCACTTACTCACATACTCCACTACGTCACGCTTCATACCCGGCCACCAATAATCATTCTTCATGTCTTGGTACGTCCTTGTTGCACCGGGATGAATGGAGTATCGAGTCTTATGAGCTTTATCCATAATCTTCACTCGTAGATCCCCAAAACGAGGAATCCACATTCATCCAAACCGGGTTCTAACACCAAATGTGTTTTCACCCAACTCCACGACCAGACCTCTCATTCTTTTAGATCTAAGATGATATTCTTTTAATGCCTCATCTTGAAACTCCTTGACTTGCTTCATCATATCAGCGGTCATAATCAGCTGGTACGCCTTCACCCGAATCGGCTCGGGTCTTTCCTTTCAGCTAAGGGCATCCGCCGCCACGTTGGCTTTGCCCGGATGGTAATGGATTTCACAGTCATAATCTTTTATGAGCTCCAACCATCTCCTCTGCCTCATGTTCAAGTCTTTCTGCTTGAAGAAATACTTCAAGCTCTTGTGGTCAGTGAATATGGTGCACTTCGTCCCATACAGGTAGTGCCTCCAAATCTTTAACGTAAAGACCATGGCTGCTAGCTCCAAAAATACTGAGTAGGGTAGTTAACCTCATGAACCTTCAACTGTCGGGATGCGTAAGCTATAACCTTTCCTCTCTGCATTAACACACAGCCTAACCCCAAGTAGGAAGCATCAGAATAAACCACCAGATCTTCACTTCCATCGGGTAATGGCAATACAGGAGCTTGAGTCAACCTCGCCTTTAATTCCCCAAATGCCTTCACCTGAGCTTGATCCCACCCAAACTTTACATCCTTCCAGGTCAACTTGGTTAGTGGATAAGCGATCTTAGAGAAGTCTTGAATAAACCTTCGGTAGTAGCCCGCCAAACCCAAGAAACAATGGATCTCGGATGGCGTCGTTGGAGACTTCCATTGCATCACCGCTTCCACCTTTGCCGGATCCACCATTGCATCAAAACCGTTCTTGCTCTTTCACTAGATGGGGGTTTATATCCTGCAGGTGCTTTGTTGATTGCACTAACCATCTCTAAAAATTGAGGATTACATAAGACATTAATGGAATTCCATTAGCACACAATCCTCTTGTAACACCCGGATATTTTCCTTGTAGCCGACGAAAGAAGAAAAAGAAATAAAGTCCAAGTCGGGGGACCAAACTTGCCAAAACGGGAGAAAATTTGTAAAAACGGGGGACTAAGAGGGGGACCATCTTCACTGACCACAAGAGCTTGAAGTATTTCTTCGAGCAGAAAGACTTGAACATGAGGCAGAGAAGATGGTTGGAGCTCATAAAGGATTATGAATGTGAGATCCATTATCATCCGGGCAAGGCCAACGTGGTGGCGGACGCCCTTAGCCGAAAGGAAAGACCCGAGCCGATTCGGGTGAAGACGTACCATCAGATTATGACCTCGGATATGATGAAGCAAGTCAAAGAGTTTCAAGATGAGGCATTGAAAGAAGATTAGCTTAACTTTGAAAGGATGAGAGGTCTGGTTGTGGAATTGGGTGAAAACACACTCGGTGTTAAAACCCGATTCGGGCGGATGTGGATTCCTCGTTTTGGGAGCTACGAGTGAAGATTATGGATCAAGCTCACAAGACTCGATACTTTATTCATCCCGGTGTACAAAGATGTACCAAGACATGAAGAAGGATTATTTGTGGCCGGGTATGAAGCCTGACATGATGGAGTATGTGAGTAAGTGCCTTACTTGTTTACAAGTGAAGGCCGAGCATCAAAAGCCGTATGGAAAGATTCAACCAGAATGGAAGTGGCAGCAAATCACTATGGATTTCATTACTAAGTTACCACATACCCCAAAAGGGTATGATGCTATATGGGTGATTGTTGACCGCTTGACGAAGAGTGCTCACTTCCTACCGATCCGAGAGACATATTCGTCTGAGAGGTGGCTGATTTGTTCATCAAAGAGATTGTAGCTCGTCATGGTGTGCCGGTGTCTATTGTATCCGATCGTGACACCCGGTTTACATCCAAATTCTGGAAGAAATTCGACGACGCCATGGGGACGAGGTTACATATTAGCACGGCCTATCATCCCCAGGCTGATTGTACACCCCAACCCGATAAGGCTGACGTGTCACTATTACAGATATCAAATCAAAAACCAAATCCATGATATTAAAGAGACTGTCAAAAGAAATAAATTCAAACAAACTAAATAATCTGAATGAACCTAATTAAGGTGTTCATTACATCAATTAAACTAAAAGATAATCTTGATCTTCAATCACTCTTCACTGATTTCCCGGATGGCCCTGATTACCTAAAATTAAATAAGAAAACACCACAAAAGAAAATACAGCTGAGCCAAAAGTTGCTCAGTGACGGAAAGAACAATAGTAGTGACGATATAACTGATGGGTTTGTTAGAACACAAAATGCAAGTTTAACCCATTAAACTTTCTAAAAACGCAGCGGAATAATTACTTTATAAACTTGATTATAAAGATGAAAAACATGTTCTTAAGTGACCATATTTATGTATGAAACAACCCATATATCAAAGGATCAGTTTATATAAATAAGCATGCTATGTATGCATAAATCAACATCATATGACAGCCATAAGGCCTGCCATAATCTACCTTACTGCAGCTCAAAAACCGTGGATAAAAGGAATGAGATGAAGATAATGATGATGTCGAATATGCAGCCAAGACTCCAAGAAGAGGATCCCTCAAGCTTCTATACCCCAAGCCTCCTTGCAAACACCTCTTGTTAGGGAGATTCAACACCAAAATACAACACAAAAAACTCCAAAAACCCTTTCTTCTTGCTTCTTGTTTCCGTAACTTTAGCGAGAAAGAGAGAGTGTTTTTGTCTTGTTTTCATGTATTGAATGATGAGAAAAGAGCATCTTGGACTAGTTAGTGGAGCTAGACAAGTATGCATGTGTGTGTGTTCCCCACTAAAGAAAAAGCAACTAAAAATTAAGGGGGGGGTGGCCAAATGGGTTTTAAAAAAAATCTCCCTTTTATAAAATTAACACACACATATATTATCTAGTCTTGTAACTAGTTTATGCAATTAACCATTTAATTGTATAAGTAGTATACTCTCATTATTATTTGGTGTTATACAACTAATTTGAATAATACTTCAAATAATATTATTAAACAAAATATACTAATAAGTTGTTCTTTCTCATATGCAACTTATTTAGAAAACCCATTTTCTAATTGGTGTAAATATTTAATTGCATGATCATATCATCAATTAAATATTAATTTGTGTTTGCTAAGCTTGTTATTGGGTATAACTCGACTTGGATCATAATGTACTAACCGCATCAATATTCTACATGTCTTGGGCATATAGAATTCTACAATTTCCCACTTGCCCAAGATTCATAGAAGATTGATGCAAGCAGTAAATACCGCCTAACAACGGTTTACTACCCTTAATACGCATGACTTATAGCCATTCAATAACATCATCTCATTCAAGTACCCTACTTGAAATGATTTAGGTGAATCAATCATCTATCCCTTTGTTTCAGATGTCATGTTAAATCCAAGGACACAGAATGATCATTCCTTGTTGATTTAACTTATTAGGCCTTAGACATTTAACTCTCAACGAATAAGAGGAACAAATCCCATCTTGATTACATACGTTTCTCATAAACACCTCGTGTCATACCTGAACATACCCTTATGTATTGTCCATTATTTTAGGACAGTGAGAATCAGCTCAAGGCATAATACTTGGTGAATATCAAAACCCAATATGTATCTCAGGTCGGAGGATACCAAATGATATTCTCCTTTACTCAAATTTACTTATGATCAATCTAGAAGATTCTATGTAGTAATAATTTGAGATGCGGTTGGTAGCAACCTATTGCTCTATATTCATCCTTATGAATATCAACCAATCCAAGTTCATAATAATCTACCCTCACACTTGTTCCCACAAGTATGAGCGACTACGGACATTTAGAGTAAAAAATTTACTCATGGATTAAACATGCTAAATTGGAACATTAATTGAAACATTATAATCAAATAATTTTATTCAAATAATAAGAGTTCCACATATCCAAATACAAAATTTACAGATCAAATCCAATCACTAGAATATCGAAGTCCCATGGCACAAGTATGACCTTCATGCTTTGCCTTTGCAACGAGCTTCGTGAGAGGATCCGCAATGTTTTGATCCGTGTGAACTTTGCGAATACATATCTTTCCCTTTTCAAATTCCTCTCGTATGTAGTTGAATCTCCGCTCAATGTGCCTAGTCTTTTGATGAGCACGAGGTTCCTTAATTTGAGCAATCGCACCCTCGTTATCACAAAAGATCTCTAGGGGGTCCTAAATGGAAGGGACAACCCCTAGATCGGTAATGAATTTCTTCAACCATGCAGCTTCTTGAGCTGCCAATGAGGCGACGACGTATTCTGATTCTGTAGTTGATAGAGCCACCACATCCTGTTTGGAGCTCTTCCAAGAGACCGCTCCTCCATTCAGAATGAAAATGTATCCCGATTGTGACCGTGAATCGTCACGATCGGTTTGGAAACTCGCATCCGTGTAACCTTTTACAACGAGTTCCTCATCACCAGATTCATAGATTAGGAACATATCTCTTGTCCTCCTTAGGTACTTAAGTATGTTCTTAACAGCCATCCAAAGACTGCTTCTAGGATTTTGCTGGTATCGGCTTGTCATGCTTAATACGCATGAAACGTCCGGTCGAGTGCATGTCATTGCATACATGATGGATCCAATAGCAGATGTGTATGGGATTGCCTTCATTTTATCTTGCTCATCCTTTGAGCTTGGACAGTGAGTCGTACTCAATATCGTTCCTCTTTGAATAGGTACAGTACCTTTCTTAGAGTTCTCCATCTTGAACCTTTTCAAGATTTTATCAATGTATGCACTTTGATTTAAACCAATCAACCGTCTTGATCTATGCCTATAGATCTTTATTCCCAGAATATAGGCGGCTTCACCAAGATCCTTAATGGAAAAATAACTTCCAAGCCAGGTTTTTACACCTTCTAAGGTTGGAATGTCATTTCCAAATAGTAGTATGTCATCAACATACAATAATAGGAAAGTTATTGTGCTCCCACTAGCCTTCTTATACACACATGCCTCATCAGCTGACGAAACCAAATTTCTTTACTTCTTCATCAAAACGGTGATTCCAACTTCTCGATGCTTGTTTCAATCCATATATTGATTTCTTTAGCTTGCATACTTTGTTAGGATATTTTGGATCGACAAAACCTTCAGGCTGAACCATATAGACATCTTCCTCAAGATATCCATTTAGGAAAGCGGTTTTAACATCCATTTGCCAAATCTCAGAATCATAATGAGCAGCTATGGCAAACATATCCTTATAGACTTTAGCATCGCAACAAGTGAGAAAGTTTCATCATAATCAACTCCATGAGTTTGAGTGAAACCCTTTGCTACAAGTCTAGCCTTATAAGTATCCAAGTTTCCATGCATATCGATTTTCTTCTTGAAACCCACTTACTCCCAACTATCTTGCAATTAAGAGGTGGTACAACAAGTTCCCAAACTTGATTGTCATACATGGATTGCATCTCAGCGTTCATGGCTTCAGGCCATTTGTCACAATCTGAATTGGACACTGCATTATGGTATATGGTTGGTTCATCTGAATCTACCATATAGCATCCATCCATGAAAAATCCATATCTTTGAGGTGGATTACTAGTTCTACCACTTCCGCGAACGTTTTGTGTATATTGATCAACCACTTGATCATCCTCAACATCCTCATGTTGAGTGCTAGTTTCAACCAAACGTGCATCGGGTTATGGTTCTTGATCCACCTCAAGATCCACTGTTCTACTGCTAGTTTCTTCCATAAGGAACTTTACTTCTAAGAACTCACCCTTACTGGCAACAAACACCTTTTGTGTCACACCCTCAATTTCCACGAACGGGGTTTTACCGTTAGGCATGTGACATACCAGGATCTCAGACACAGTCATATCGAACAACACTATATGAATTTAAAATAAACATTTGACTTCATTCAAAAGAACATAATCAAAGCGTACAATAGTGCGGAAGCGAGTACATAATTTGTAAATCCATTACAATACAGTTACAATAGTCATGTTTACCCAAAATTACCTCGCTAATCCCATTACTAACGGTTCGAGTGTGTCAGGACATGTTGTGTGTTTGCACTAACGTAACAAGCGATATCAATAATACTACAACCATTTAAGTAAATCTGTTTTGCATGTTTTCTCCCCCAAAAGGAAAGAGAGTAAAATAGGGGCCGTGAAACTCACAGATGAGGTAGTAAGTACGTAGGATGAAAGTCTCCCAAGAGTTGTTTACGATGCGCTGTCAAACACCTATTGACAGTTATGTTAAGCGTTAATATTGTGTTTAGCGTTAATAGACATGTTTAGTCGGGTCGGGTCGCATGGGTTCGGTCGTGGGTGACACACACACACACACAAGTAGGCATACACGTATCAGACCTTATGTAGTTCCCAAACAGGTTGTCGTTAGTTGTAACAGTTAGGTTGTTTTAGATCGTAAAAGTATGTGCTTGTTGATTGTGTTGACTTTAATCTTTGTGGTCAAGAAATGACACTTTATTGATTGTTACCATCATCACACGATAGGCACACCGCACACAAGGAGAATTTACTCAAAATGACTCCAATCGCATATCAAGGCCAGACGCACGACTGGACACTTCATTCGTACGAATGGGCCTTCAGTCGTACGAATCAATCTCATTCGTACGATTGAACACTCATTCGTACGACTTAGCATTCAATCGTACCACGCATCACCAATTCACCCGACTCAACAACCAATCGTACGACTGGACCTTCATTCGTACGATTGGACCTTCAGTCGGGTGTTACTCAGTCGCACACGTTCATTCGGTTGACTCAGTCGCACAGACTCTTAATCGCATGCATTCATTCGCACGTTACACACATACGTATGGACTCAATCGCACGATCCGACCCAGTCGCACCACTTAGTCGTACGATGGACCCAGTCGCATGGTTCAGTCGCATGGCTGGCCCAGTCACGTACTACAGCAGGTGGCGACTGCTGGACGGGCTGAACAGCCTTCGGCTGTCCCGTGCTCGATTTTCACACAATCAGGACTTCCAGAAACACTCCCCTAACATGTCTAAGTGAAATGCACACGCTGATTGACCTCACACGCACCCCCACGACCACATGCATTCGGGTTGAACCCGAACACCCGAACCCCATACTTGCAGCAGTGAAACGAGCAATAAAACGGATGAATGAGGTCGCCTACCTGCTGGGAACGTGATTTCTCAGCTGTTGCGTGGTTTAGCCGGAGAAAACGGGCTCAATCGGGGTGGTTTTGGTGCTAGGATGAAGACACGGAGAGGAAGAGAGCGTAAGAGAGAAAGAGCAGAGTGTGAGGGTGTTTGGGCTGGTGGGTGGGTATTTATACCCAGCCCCAGTTTGCCAATTGACAAGTTTAGTCCCTGCACTTAGGTACCGAGTTCCCAAATTCGTTTCAGTTAATAACGACGTAGATGGGCGAGCTATGTTAATTAAGAGGATTCTTTAGGTTATCATGTTTATGTGAATCCTCTGCAAACACTCGTGTTAGTATTTTATCATAATTTATTTAACGATGTCGGTGGCGGTGTTTGTATACGTTTCGAGTATTAACGTGTATGTGGAAATGATAACGACAACGTTTTGAATAGTGTTAGCCTGAAATTACGGGGTGTCACATCATCCCCTTGTTGTAGGAATTTTCGTCCCGAAAATTAGTACATCATGTTACGTGGTTTTACGGGGAAGTACAAGGCTCAACGGTTTGTGATGCATGTTGAATAGAGTACCTGCGTATCTAAGAGGTAGATGCCTGATTTGGAACAGTTGAGGGTACTTCTTCTTCATCTGATCTTCGCGTTCCCAGGTAAATTCTGGTCCACGCTTTGAGTTCCAACGGATTTTGACGATAGGGATACGACTATGTTTGAGCGTTTTGACTTGTCGATCCATGACTTCCACTGGTTCCTCAATGAAATGTAGTTGTTCATCCACATGTATCTCGTCTAACGGAACGATAGGAGTCTCGTCTGCCAGGCATTTCCTCAAGTTGGAGACGTGGAACACATCATGTACTCCACGGAGTTCTTCGGGTAGGTTCAATTGGTAGGCCACGGGGCCAACCCGTTTGACAACCTCAAACGGTCCCATGTACCTAGGGCTTAGTTTCCCGCGTTTCCCGAAGCGAATCACACCCTTCCAAGGTGACACTTTCAAAAGCACCTTGTCACCTATTTGGAATTCCAACGGTAGGCGACGCTTGTCAGCGTAGCTTTTCTGTCGGTCACGGGCTGCTGCCATATGGTTACGGATCTGCATGATCTTCTCAGTAGTCTCGTGCACTAGCTCAGGGCCGGTGAGTTGACTTTCTCCAACTTCCGCCCAACAGATAGGTGATCGGCACTTACGCCCATACAGTGCCTCAAATGGGGCAGCTTTGAGCGATGTGTGATAGCTATTGTTGTAAGAAAACTCAACTAGCGGTAAGTGAGTTTCCCAACTGCTACCGAAATCTATGACGCAGGCACGTAACATGTCTTCTAGGGTTTGGATCGTACGCTCACTTTGGCCATCGGTTTGAGGGTGCTACGCGGTGCTCATATCCAGCCGCGTTCCTAGTGCTCGTTGTAAGGACTGCCAGAAGTGTGAAGTGAATCGAGCGTCATGATCAGAGATAATGGAAATTGGCACGCCGTGCCAAGAGACTACCTCCCTTAGGTAGATACGTGTTAACTTTTCCATACGATCAGTCTCCCGGATTGCCAGGAAGTGTGCGGATTTCGTCAAGCGATCCACGATCACCCAAATGGTGTCGCATCCGCTGGGAGTTCGAGGAAGTTTTGTGATGAAGTCCATAGATATCTGCTCCCACTTCCATACTGGTATTTCTGGCTGTTGGAGTAAACCAGACGGTCGTTGATACTCCACTTTAACCTTAGAACAGGTCAAACATCTGCTCACGTAGGTGGCGATATCTGCTTTCATGTTTGGCCACCAGTAAAGAATCTTCAGGTCGTGGTACATCTTGTCTGAACCTGGGTGGATTGAGTACCGCGATTTGTGAGCTTCGTCCATTACCAATTCTCGTAGGTTTCTATACGAGGGAATCCACGTTCGATCCATGAAGTAGCGGATTCCGTCCGACTTGGTTTCCAGTTGCTTCCCCATACCTCGTAGCGATTCGGCTTTCAAATTCTCGTCTTTTAACGCCTCACGTTGAGCATTGCGGATCTGGTCGGGTAAACCGGTGTGAATGGTGAGTTGCAATGCTCGAACTCGTCTTGGCTTGGGGTTTCCTTCCGACTTAGGGCGTCTGCTACTACATTGGACTTGCCCGGATGATACTTGATCGTACAGTCATAGTCGTTTAACAACTCGACCCAACGACGTTGTCTCATATTTAGCTCCTTCTGTTCAAAGATGTGCTGGAGACTCTTGTGATCGGTGTAAATGGTGCACTTGGTACCGTACAAGTAGTGTCTCCATATCTTGAGTGCAAACACGACTGCTCCAAGCTCTAGGTCGTGTGTCGTGTAGTTTTTCTCATGTATCTTCAGTTGTCTTGATGCATAGGCAATCACCTTATTGCGTTGCATTAGTACGCAACCGAGGCCTTGTATGGAAGCATCACAGTAAACTACAAAATCATCGGTTCCCTCAGGCAGGGATAGAATTGGCGCTGTACAAAGTTTTTGCTTCAGAATCTGGAATGCAGATTCTTGTTTATCACCCCAATCGTACGTAGTGCCTTTATGAGTCAATGCGGTGAGAGGTTGAGCAATCTTCGAGAACCCTTCGATGAACCGTCGATGATAGCCAGCCAACCCGAGAAACTGTCGTACCTCGGTCGGAGTCTTAGGCGTAGCCCAGTTCTTGATAGCTGCTATCTTTGCCGGGTCAACGTGTATCCCATTCTCATTGACCACATGGCCCAAGAAATGGACCTCTCGTATCCAGAAGTCGCACTTTGAAAATTTTGCATACAACTGTTCTCGTCTCAACAGCTCCAGAATCAGTCTAAGGTGTGCTTCGTGTTCTTCCTTATTCCTTGAGTAAATAAGGATGTCATCGATGAAGACAATGACGAACTTGTCTAGATAGGGTTTGCACACTCGGTTCATTAGGTCCATGAAAACCGCTGGTGCATTGGTCAACCCGAACGGCATAACCAAGAACTCGTAGTGGCCATACCTCGTTCTGAAGGCAGTCTTTGAAATGTCTTCTTCTCGTATCCTTAGTTGATGATAACCCGATCTTAGGTCTATCATGGAATAGTAACTCGACCCTTGTAGTTGATCGAACAGATCATCAATGCGCGGGAGAGGATAACGATTCTTTACTGTTGCCTTGTTCAATTCCCTGTAGTCGATACGCATGCGGAAAGTTCCGTCCTTCTTCTTGACAAACAGGACTGGGGCTCCCCACGGTGATGAGCTAGGTCTGATAAAACCCTTATCCAATAGTTCCTGCAATTGCGTAGACAGCTCTTGCAGTTCCCTTGGAGCTAATCTGTACGGTGCTCTCGCGATAGGGGCAGCCCCCGGTACCAAATCGATTTGGAATTCAACTTGGCGATGCGGTGGGAGACTGGGTAGGTCTTCGGGGAAAACCTCAGGATAATCACGTACAATTGGGAAGTCTTCAATTTTCTTTTCCTCGGTTTCTTTTTCAGTGACCATGGCTAGGAAAGCGGTGTGACCCTTACGCAAACACTTCTGAGCTTTCATGTAGGAGATGACTCCAGAGACCATGCCACTTCTTTCGCCCTTAACCAATAAAGTTTCACCACTAGGAAGTGGTATACGAACGATTTTCTCTCCACAGATGATCTCAGCTTGATTCTTAGATAGCCAGTCCATACCCACAACTACGTCGAAACTACCAAGTGTAATAGGCATCAGGTCTATATCTATCTCATGACCACATAATCCTAGTCTGCACCCCTTAACGATATGAGTCGCCTCAATTAGTTTTCCGTCAGCTAATTCTACAACATAATAGGTTCCATGACAGCTAGGTTACATCTAAGAACTTAATGAACTGGTTGGAAACAAAGCTCCTATCAGCTCCAGTATCAAATAGTATAGAAGCGAAACAACCATTCAGGGGAAACGTACCAGTAACCACATTCTGGTCATCTTGCCTCGCCGGAACCGATCACAATGCACGACCCTTGGCATTGCCCCCATTATTACCCTTGTTTCCTCCCTTCAGCTGTGGGCAATCCTTCCTGTAGTGACCCTCCATACCACATTCATAACAGGCTCTAGTCACTCCACCCTGGCGTTGTTGTTGTGGTTGTTGTTGCTGAGTCATTATTTCACCCCTGCAGTCTTTGGCTGCGTGACCCATCTTTCCACATCTCTGACAACGGAGTCAATCACACGGGCCATGATGATGGAAGTTGCACCGGTTACACTTAGGATTCTTGCCCGCGTAACTACTTGATCCCTGGCCATAGTTGTTGTTGTTCTGATTGTTGAAGCTTCTTGAAGGGTCAAACTTTTTGGTCTGTTGTTGTTGGGTGTTGTTGGAGCTTGAGACTTATTGTTGTTATTGCCGTCCCATTTCCTTTTGTGATCAGAAGAACCAGAAACAGCGCCACGTTTGGGCAAGGTGCCCTGCGCCACTGCCTGGTCCGTGAGTTTATGAGCCAGTCAGATGGCTGCTGAATAGTGACAGGATCAGCAGCCATCACACTAGCCTGGATCTGAGGAGCTAGACCATTAATGTATTTTTCAATCCGTTTGTAGGCCGGAGTCACCATCTGAGGACATAATGCAGCCAACTCGTGCGAACGAGTCGTGTACTCCTCAATGTCAGAACCAACCATCTTTAAATTCCAAAATTCTGCCTCCAGTTTCTGGACTTCGCTCCTGGGGCAGTACTCTTCTTTCATCAGAACTTTGAAGTCATCCCATGGCATACCATTAGCAGCACCAAGCCCTAAAGTTTGGACTTGTGAGTTCCACCACGTCAGGGCTGGTCCCTCCAATGTGCCGGAGGCGTACTTGACGCGATTTCCATCAGGACAGTTGCACATGGCAAACACTGACTCGAGTTTCTCTAGCCAGCAAAGCAATGTGACAGCACCCTTAGAGCCGCTGAAAGAATGAGGCTTGCAATCCATAAACATCTTGAAGGTACAGACTGTGGGACCTCCTTGATTTGGATTCTGGTCGTTCTGGTCCTGATTGCGGGCTTGCTCATAAGCTGCAAGCGCATCAGCCATGCGCTCATTGATGATAGCATTCAGCTCGGCTTGAGTCAGGGTGATATTTCCTCGTCCACCCGTGCGTCCCGCTCTTCTTCCAGACATGATTTTTTCAATTCACAACACATATTAATCAATAACCGGATATTAATTATTGACAATAATAAATTGTATCATGCTAGTAAGAATGAAGGGTTTGTCTGCATATCGATAGTGAAGCTATATGAGGATCGAGGCCTTATGCCTCCAAATATGAAATTGAGATTTGTACTGACCATAACCGTTATCACCAAATAGAGTTTCCAGAATTCTCATGCACGACAAATTACAATTACGTGTGCACCTGTGATTCTAATTTGCTTTGCATGGTCACACATGGTTCCCCCTATTCGAGATAGCGTACCTTGTCCAGCACCGATTGTTATCAATGATAGAAGTATCAAAGATATATTTGTTACACCAAGAGTCGAATAACTAAAGTTTACTAAGGTTGTACAAGTGATTTGGTTAGGATGACAACGGGAATCAAGACAAGTGTGAGAGAGTTGAGAGAGTGTGGTATTGTTCTTTTTGTTTGTCATCGTTAAGCTTATCGTGTGTATTAGGAAAGAGTTTCATGTTCCAATCGTAAATGTTTGGCTCAATTCGTTATTGCTTCCACTCCGAGAGTGAAGGATCAAATGTAAACGTTGGTAGTGAGCGAGCGGGATTCTCCGCCCCTCTGTCAGCCGGTAATGACACACATGTCATACCCATAATGTTATGTTTGCTCAGCAGTGTAACGTCAGTACACCAGAAGGTTGTTTGCACAACAGTGGTAACCATGTAAAAGTGTCTGTGCAATACTAGTGTTGTGTCTAAGGCTATAGTCTAGATGCAATGCAATCCTAGTTCTATAACCTGTGGCTCTGATACCAATCTGTCACACCCTCAATTTTCCGAACGGGTTTTACCGTTAGGCGTGTGACATACCAGGATCTCAGACACAGTCATATCGAACGACACTATATGAATTTAAAATAAAACATTTGACTTCATTCAAAAGAACATAATCAAAGCGTACAATAGTGCGGAAGCGAGTACATAATTTGTAAATCCATTACAATACAGTTACAATAGTCATGTTTAGACAAAATGTTCAATGCTGAAAATATAATAGATGAATGCATGTCCTGAGTGCGTTTCCTTAGCAGCATCTTGAGCTTATGCATTCCTGTGACCTGAGAAAACATGCTAAAATGTGTCAACATAAAGTTGGTGAGTTCACAGGTTTATTCAACAATAAATGTGTTCGTAAGCGTTCAGTAGTTTGCGTTTCAATGGTTTAGTATATAGAGCATATGTTAGGTAGCTAGCCTATGTTCTTGTTACTTAGCGTTTCGAACCGAAGCTGACTGTTTACGTCCTATATGTGTTTGTTGTATCCCGTCACGTCTCGCAAGACCGTGACAAATGTGTTAGGTCAATCAAGAACCCGTTTGACTTCCAATCAAGCTAGCGCGACTAGCCCGGGCGGGGTTTGTCAGACCCAGTAGTACTACCCAAAATTACCTCGCTAATCCCATTACTAACGGTTCGAGTGTGTCAGGACATTTGTGTGTTTGCACTAACGTAACAAGCGATATCAATAATACTACAACCATTTAAGTAAATATGTTTTGCATGTTTTCTCCCCCAAAAGGAAAGAGAGTAAAATAGGGGCCGTGAAACTCACAGATGAGGTAGTAAGTACGTAGGATGAAAGTCTCCCAAGTTGTTTATGATGCGCTGTCAAACACCTATTGACAGTTATGTTAAGCGTTAATATTGTGTTTAGCGTTAATAGACATGTTTAGTCGGGTCGGGTCGCATGGGTTCGGTCGTGGGTGACACACACACACAGTAGGCATACACGTATCAGACCTTATGTAGTTCCCAAACAGGTTATCGTTAGTTGTAACAGTTAGGTTGTTTTAGATCGTAAAAGTATGTGCTTGTTGATTGCGTTGACTTTAATCTTTGTGGTCAAGAAATGACACTTTATTGATTGTTACCATCATCACACGATAGGCACACCGCACACAAGGAGAATTTACTCAAATGACTCCAATCGCATATCAAGGCCAGACGCACGACTGGACACTTCATTCGCACGAATGGGCCTTCAGTCGTACAAATCAATCTCATTCGTACGATTGAACCCTCATTCGTACGACTTAGCATTCAATCGTACCACACATCACCAATTCACCCGACTCAACAACCAATCGTACGACTGGACCTTCATTCGTACGATTGGACCTTCAGTCGGGTGTTACTCAGTCGCACACATTCATTCGGTTGACTCAGTCGCACAGACTCTCAATCGCATGCATTCATTCGCACGTTACACACATACGTATGGACTCAATCGCACGATCCAACCCAGTCGCACCACTTAGTCGTACGATGGACCCAGTCGCATGGTTCAGTCGCATGGCTGGCCCAGTCGTGTACTGCAGCAGGTCGCGACTGCTGGACGGGCTGAACAGCCTTCGGCTGTCCCGTGCTCAATTTTCACACAATCAAGACTTCCAGAAACACTCCCCTAACATGTCTAAGTGAAATGCATACGCTGATTGACCTCACACGCACCCCCACGACCACATGCATTCGGGTTGAACCCGAACACCCGAACCCCATACTTGCAGCAGTGAAACGAGCAATAAAAAGGATGAATGAGGTCGCCTACCTGCTGGGAACGTGATTTCTCAGCTGTTACGTGGTTTTGCCGGCGAAAACGGGCTCAATCGGGTGGTTTTTGGTGCTAGGATGAAGACACGGAGAGGAAGAAAGCGTAAGAGAGAAAGAGCAGAGTGTGAGGGTGTTTGGGCTGGTGGGTGGGTATTTTGACAAGTTAGTCCCTACACTTAGGTACCGAGTTCCCAAATTCGTTTCAGTTAATAACGACGTAGATGGGCGAGCTATGTTAATTAAGAGGATTCTTTAGGAAATCACGTTTATGTGAATCCTCTGCAAACACTCGTGTTAGTATTTTATCATAATTTATTTAACGATGTCGGTGGCGGTGTTTGTATACGTTTCGTGTATTAACGTGTATGTGGAAATGATAACGACAACGTTTTGAATAGTGTTAGCCTGAAATTACGAGGTGTCACATTTTTTGTTCTAGTGGATCATAGAAATAATATCCCATAGAATCTCTAGGATATCCAACAAAGATACACTTGATGGATCGGACTTCCAATTTGTTTGGGGTGGGAGTCTTAACATAGCCTCACAACCCCAGACCCTTAAGTATGATAGGGATGGAACTCATCTATGCCATATTTCAAAGGGTGTCCTTTCCACCTTTTTGGTTGGGGCCATATTTAGAATACAGGCCGCGGAAAGCAAAGCGAAACCCCAAAATGTTAGAGGCAATGAGCTTCTAGCCATCATAGATCGCACCATATCCAATTAGGTACGATTCCTCCTCTCAGACACACCTTTATATTGTGGTGTTCCAGGTGGAGTAAGTTGTGAGACAATCCCGCAACTCCTAAGATGATCTTGAAAAACATCACTTAGGTATTCACCTCCTCTATCGGTACGGAGAACTTTAATCGACTTGTTGAGTTGATTTTCTACTTCATTCTTGAAGATTTTGAACATTTCAAAAGCCTCATCTTTGTGCCTTAATAAGTACACATACCCATAGCGACTATAATCGTCGGTAAAGGTAATGAAGTATCTTTCACCATTCCTTGTCATTGGTTTAAAAGGAACACATACATCTGAATGTATGATTCGTAATAAATCTTTTGCCCTTTCGTTAGTTCCACTAAAGGGTGCCTTAGGGGGTGTTTGTTTTTTGAAAAAACCTCTTCCCCACCTCTTCATCTGCACGCTCGCAGACGCGGAAAGAGGTTTTTACTTCGCAGACTGTTTGTTTTCTGGAAGACGTTTCATTAAAAAACATCTTCAACACCTCTGCACGGAGAAGAGGTGTAACAATGTCTTCACACCTCTTCTAATCTCTTCTCTTCTAAAATAAAGCAACCCTAACATCTGATCCCCCATTCCTCACCCATTTTCTACCCACCTCCCCCATTCTTCACAATCATCTTCATCGGCCGCCCCACCGTCGCCACCACGCCACCGCGCCGTCGCCACCGCGCCATCACCCGACCGTCGCCTGTGAGGATAGTGTAGAGGTTGAGGGAGTTTATACGGATTATCGTGGGGATGAAGTGGTGGGAGTGTCGGAGAGGTTGTTAAGGTTTGTGAGTTTAGTTCCGTCATTGTTACCTGGTGGAAAGTGGTGGAGGTTTTTGGATGAGGTGAAGGTTGTGCAGAATGCAAAGCCGGTGACTCTGGTGCGGGCACTTCGACGGATGTGGGAGCTGATTGCGAGTGATCGTTGGGTTATCTTTTCTGCATACACTGCTTTAGTTCTAACAGCGGTACTGGTGTTCTGTTAACCTTTTGTTTTGCATTTCATGCGTAATTTTGGCCTAATTGTTATCTTTCTGGAATGAAGTAGAATTGGGGATGAGTTAGGCTTAATTAGAGGCATACGAGCTATGTATTGGAAATGGAATTCAAGCTGAATCAAAAAAAAATTAGAACTTCTGGAAATACTGACCATTGTTGCATTATATCATCTCTTTAGTTGCTATGATTAATTTGTTTATATGATTAGTTTGTATATGGTTATATGATAGATTGTTTATATGATAAGTTTGTATATGGTTAGTTTGTTTGTATGATTAGTTTGTGTTTGTATATGGTTTGTACGATTAGTTTGTCTATATGATTAGTTGTATATGATTAGTTTGTATATGGTTAGTTTGTTTGTATGGTTAGTTTGTGTTTGTATATGGTTTGTACGATTAGTTGTCTATATGATTAGTTTGTATATGATTAGTTTGTATATGGTTAGTTGTTTGTATGATTAGTTTAATTACAGAATATTTCAGCATTCTGCAGAGTTAAACAAAACAAACAGTCTTTTTCTTGCAGACTGCAGACATTTGGTCCACCTCTTCTGCTGCAGATGTCTGCAGATATGGTCCACAGACTGCAGACGTTTTCCTGTAGAAAAAACAAACAGCACCTTAGTCATTTTACCTTGTAAACAAGATCACATACATCAAATGAATCACATTCATTTGTTTTTAAAAGACCATTCTTTGAAGTGTTGTATACGTTTCTTGTTATATGACCAAGACGACAATGCCAAAGATAGGTATCACTCAAATCCAATTTGAGTTTCTTGGTGTTAGTTTGGTACAATGAACTATTTAAAGTATTTCCATGAAACAATTCATAAATACCATTAATGGGAATAGCTTTAAAATAGAACATATCATTTAAAGAAACATGAATATCATTTTCAACAAAAGATAATACATAATCATAATGTCTTAATTGGGATACAGAAATAATGTTCCTAGTCAAACTAGGAGCATACAAAACATTCTTTAAAATAACATCCAAGCCACTGGAAGTTTTAGCATGTAGTCCCCACGAGCTTCAACATTGACTTTGATTCCATTGCCCATGAAGAGACTAACATCCCCTGATTGAAGTCCCTAATTCTTTTTGAACCCCTGCTACAAATTGCAAATATGAGTTCCACATCCGGTATCTAATACCCATGTGTTGAAGATGTAACATTAAGATTAATATGAATCACGTATATTGTACCTGAGGTCTGCCCGGCATCCCTTTGCTTTCAACTCTTGGAGAGGACAGGACAATTCCTTGCCCAATATCCAATTCCCCACACTTGAAGCATGGGTCATTAGTAGCAACCTTTTGCTTCTTCTCTTGTGGTTTGGGTGGTACCCTTGCCACCCCTTTCCCTTTTCCCCAAACGGGTCCCTACCCTTGACAACCTTTGCCTTGGGTGCGGGTTAAGCCTTTTGTTAGGACCGTGTACGTACGGAGTACTAACTGATTGTTTGTTATACCGGATCAAATAGTGCGGAATCCTATTTGATTGGCGATCCAATCAGGGAGAACGTAATCAAGATCAATCCTAACAATTAGGAAACGTTAAGAATGGACTAGGAATGATCTGGGACGTTCTATGAACTTGGAATGGACGAACTTGACGTTCTGGGTCGATTAGGGTTTCAGGAATTCGAAGTGTTTTGTTTTCCACGAATTAAGTGGTATTTATAGGTTACAGCTATCATTCGTATGACTGAGCCAGGCGACAGGCTAGTCATGCGACGGAGTCATACGATTGGTTCATTCGGACGACTGAGTCAGTCTCATGACTCAATCGTACGATTGACTCAATCTCCTGGTTCAATCGTGTGACTGGCCCATTCGTATGGTCCAGTCGTGCGACTGAATCAGATAACTTAGTTAAACACATTCTTGAACCTTTGATGGTTCAAACCTATGTCTAACAACTGTAAACCTATATAACATTGTCACATATGCATGTACTAATGATAGATATGAATAGATATAACATTAAATAACCAACAACCATATATAGAAGAGATTCCATTAGATTGATTAAACATTACATATGTGTTACAAGAAGAAGTTCTATTACATTCAAGTTCACCAAACTAGAACTGGGGACATGTGTACCAACAAACTCCCCCTTGGACCTAGTTCTATCTAGACTTTGACTTCTTTCTTGAACTCTTCAAATCTCTTCAGTCTCTCCTCTTTAGAAACCCCAGCATGGATATTATGTGCAAAGCATAGACGTATGATATGCTGAAACTGTAGTGCTTGCACTATATCCTGCGTGTCAAAAAATAGTGGCCACTTATACAGCGTATAAACATCTGACGCTGACAAGTTTATTAGCCACATAGGGTCAAACACCCTTATTGTGTCTATCGACCCGTCCTTCTCCAAAACGATGACTGCCTCTCCCGAGCGCCAGTCATAGTACCACCACTTAAAGTGTGGGGTAAAGTCCTGTGGCATCTCCCTCAGTGGAATTCGGGACATTGTGCGCGGAGGTCGCCACTTCAGGACTATCTTCGGCTGACCAGTGATGGGACTCACCTCAGACCTTTTGAGGTACCTCGTAGCCTGCTGAGGTTTGAAGTTTACCCATCTAGTCCTGTACTCCTTTTTCAAGGCAGCCTCAAACCAGCCAGACATCTTCTTAGGATTAGCATAAAGAAGCTTTAGTCGGGCCAACTGGTTGAGCTAAAACCTGGGAGAGTCTTCAGATCATGAGGAAATCTGAAGTACTCGATTCCCTCTCCCTTTTCACTGCATACACGCCAAGGTCATCAAAATGAGCCCAAGCAATGATCTTCCTGACACCTTCATATTCTTCTTTACTTTGTATAGTTTGGTGTAGGTACTCTGAGTTGCTGTAGCACGTTGGGCTCGGACCTCGGCGAAGCAAGCCGCCCATTCAGCCTTTGAATATCGACTTCAGCGTCGAGACTTGGGCTTGACTTGTTGAGGCTTCTGCTCCTTTCTCTTTATCAATAAGTTTATCCAGAATATCACTGTCAAGGTTGTTTACTAAATCTGGAAACACGTTTCCCTCTTGATCAGTGTATTCTGGATAGTGCTGATCTGTGATGTCTTCAATTTCGATTTCTTCAACATCGTTGAGCTCGTCATCATCAGCATCATCAAAAATTGGAGCAACCTTAACAATTTCGTCTGGATTCAGACGAAATATTTCAGCAAGCTGCTCATCAGTAAGGTCGTGAATAATTTCTCCTTCTTAGGAGTATAACTCACTGACCTTCTGACGATCCCCTACAGATCAAGAATCATTGTGAGTTGAGACTTGACCTGTTGGAGGGGAGCAACATCATGCTCATCTTGCTGAAATCCCTTATCTGCTTAATATCAACATGAAGAGTAGCAATCATTAGTATAAACTCAAGTTAATTAAACATTAATCATTAAATATTTACAAGAGTTTCATATACATCAAAAGATAAATCAAGTACAAAAGCTTTAGAAATAAAACATCTAATCAGTACTTTTGTCTTGAATCATCGCTGGATCTCCGGCAGAAAGGGAGGTAGGTGGGGCAGCAGTTGATGCTCCTTGGTCTTGTCTTTTCTTGGATCGTTGCTCATGACCAGAGGCAGAGGTAGATGTATCTGCGTCCCCTTCATCATCATCATCATCTTTTCTTTTTCTTCATCATCACCTTCCTCGTCATCATCATCACTATCATCATCCTCATCATCCTCCTCATCCTCATCATCATCATCTTCACCTTCTCCTATCTTGAAAGGCTCACTCTGAGTTGCTTTCAGCTTTAGTAAGATAGACTTGTTTTCAGACTGTAACTTCTCCAACTTCCTGTCAGTCTCAATCTCATGCTCTAATAGACCAGTGATCTGATCAGTCTGTGCAGTGATCAGCTGAGCTTGAGATGAAGTTACTCCCTTAACTGATGAATCTCAGCTGTCTGGGAGGAACACTGCTCTGTTAACTGCTGAATCTGAGCAGTCTTGGCCTTGTCGGAGGCTAGCAGCTGGAGCACCATGCTGTTCAGTGCAGCAAGTTGCTCAACCACAGAAACAGGTGGTATAACTGAGCTCGAAGGTGCAGATGAGGGTTGGGTTTGGTGAGTGGTGGTTGTTGTGGTAGCTGTGGTGTAGATGGGAGAAGATGGGAAAGCTGTAGTGGGGGGCACAGTGGTGGTGGTAGTAAATATGTGAGTATGAGGTGGAGGTTTAGTAGTGGTGGTTGATGTGGTGGCTGTGGTGGTGGATGGTGTGATGGCTGTGGTGGTGGATGGTGGTGGCTGTGGTGGTGGATGGTGTGGCTGTGGAGGTGGTTGGTGTGGCTGTGGAGGTGGTTGTAACGAAGGTGAGACGTCTTTTTTTCTTCTTTTGACCATGGGGTTGAGCCATCCTTTTCTTCCTTGTTCCCGTTGAAGTGGATGCTCCCCCTACAACCCTGCTAGCTGACTCCGGTGCATAACTCGGATCAGTGGCTATCTCTCCTGAGTCTCGTGGGCATTCACCGACCGCTCTTAGCCCATGTTCTGTGGGAACAACCTTGCTTCCCACAGTACGTGTCAAGGGCTCCTCTTCAGACTCCTCTTCCTCCTCACCAGGAACAAAATCCTGATGGAACCCAGCAGACTCAGTTCCATCATGGGTGGATGGTGGAGATGGTATCTCAGTGGTAGTGGCCCTAGATGGAATGGGGCCTGTGTCTCCACCATCACCACTGTCATCATCATCAGAATCATCTGATGGTATAGCTATCACTTCCGTATCTGATTCACTATCATCATGACGCCACTTGCGTCTCCCTGGGGCAACATAATCAGCCGGGCCAGATGCCCAATCAACCTCTTCATCACCGGCTTCACCTGCTTGCCTCTGTAAACCTTCATCCTCCCAAGAGTGGTGTCATCCATAATCTCCAATGCCACTGCATCACTCTTTCCTTGGGAAGATCGGGCAGCTTCTCATTGAATATAAGCTGTAGAAATCGGGGGTACATGCAAAAACCTTCCTTCCCCTTAGCCTCTAGGTTCTCTATCAGATACATGAAGATCATGTTGGAGAAGCTGAAAGGGTGGTTTAAGACCAAGGCCACGTAGGCATTTTGGATTTGATCAGACAGATCATCAAACCCACCCCTCCTGGATGCAATACACTTAAGTATGACGTGCGCTAAGTACTTGTACTGGGGGCTCAGGTTGCTCTTGTTCAGCACACCCGAGTGTATGTCCCCGCAGTACCCAATCCTCAGGAAACATCCACGAACAGTAAGAGGGTGCAGCTTAAGTGGGTGTTCCTCGTCGTCTCCAAAACCTAATACCCTCCTTATATCAGCAGCTGTAATCTCAATCTCCCTACCGAAGATATTGCTTCGGATGCGATAGGGTTCCCTTGATCGGTCTACCGTAGCTCCCTCCCAAAATGACTGATGAATAGACTGATAGGGAGTACAGGGAGTAGATATGGCTCTGTATATCTGAGTTCTCCTCAAGAAATCGATGATCCCTGAAAACTCACCACCATTCCTCGAAGTAGAATCCAAATGAGCACAAATGTTGTGCTTTGGATTTATGGTCTAACGATTTCCATATTCCTGTAACCATTAGCAAACACACGTTAGAAAAAAAACAGAGGTTGACCAATTCATAAAGACACTTCAGTTCAATCGTGCGATGTAATTGTGCGACTGTGTTCAGTTGGGAGACTGAACCTGCGATTGGGTCAGTCGACCGAATGACTCATTCGCATGATTCATTCGGCCGATTGAATGAATCGTCCCTTTCAATCATGCGATTGAAGTTCATTCTGGAGTCCAGTCGTATGACACAATCCACCCATTCGTATTCTTCATTCGTACGATTTAATGAGTCGCCTCATTCAATCGTGCGATGAAGTTCATCCTGGGTGGCCAGTCGCATCGTAGACAAAACTGTTCCATTTCAAACTCAGATTTATCAAATGGCTAAATTAAACATTAAGTTCATGTTTATTAGACTCGCAATCATGTGTCTAAACTACCTAAATCAGTGATTTTAACATTTTACGTGTTTAAGGTAGTTTATTGTGCAACTTTGTTTCGGTTCGATATTTAGGTCAAATATCTATGTATTTCGAACCAACTTTGACAATTTTTTATCATCTTTCGGTCGCATTTTACCTGTATAACAATGTCACAATGTCAGCAATCGAGTAGACAGAGGTTTGATTTCAAATGAAATTTGGGCAGCGTAACAGTGCGATTTTGAATTTAGGGCGAATGAGGTCTGCGATCGACTGAGGGTTCTATTAATACTAGAACTCAGTTCAGTCAGCCGACTGGACCTATTCGCTCCACTCATTCGCCCGACTCAAACTCAGTCGTACGATTGAGTCTATTCGCATGATTGGCCTATTCGGTCACATTCAATCGGCCGATTGAGCTCATTCGCATGTCTCAATCTTACGATTATGTTCAATCGTATACCCCATTAGTACGACTGGGTCATATCAGATTCAGTTGTGCGATTGGGCTATACTTGAGCCATTTTTGTCAAGTTATAGACCGACCCTTAGTTTTCTTAACCAATTGATAAAACATTATAATCTTTGATCATCTCAGACATGATCACTTTTAAAACAACACATTCACAGATCACCTCAGATGTGATCCATTTATCCACCCGATCACCTCAGACGTGATCCATTTATCCACCCGATCACCTCAGATGAGATCCATTTATCCACTCGATCACCTCAGACGTGATCCTTTTAACCTTTCAGAAACAACTTGTTTAAGTAAACGTTAAGCACATTTGGTGAAGTTAACAGAGAACAATATACACAGTCCGACATTGACTAAAAAATTGAAAAATCTTAAAACTACGAATAGAATGAACATGTTTTTGTGATTTTTGTTAGGGCAGGTTTGTGTAGTCTATTAGCATTGACATTATATCAGGAACAGACTCATTTGGAATCAGACAGGCATATACACCATTACTTGGAACCTTTGATTAGTATTTAACTTTAAAAAACTTGCATATCACAGCTTTCTCACTTATCTAAGATTTCTAAGATCTAACTGGGAATCATGCTTGATACGATACGTAACGTACTTTGATTATCAACTTCAGTCAGTGCAAACACGACGATTGTCAGTATATTTATCCACTTAAATCCATACACAGACTTTTGACACGCATTGGTAACGAATTAAGTTATATTATTTCAACCAAAATTTGTGGATCCCAAGCTTATATGGTAATCAGTATTCCTTATAGGACTTTCGAGCGGTCTATAGGTATCTTGACAAGAAGAAACTATTCTTAGAGCTTTCAAAGAGAAGCCAAGCCTCAGGTCAGTGCCATCGCACAGCAGAGAGGCGGCAAACAACAATGAATTCTAGAATATGTAGGTTATGCTTATCCTCAGGTCAGTGTCATCGCACAACAGAGAGGCACACAACCTATCTCCTTGTTAGAGCAATTCTTATTTTTCTTTTTCACATAATGCACAAACAACAGTTTGTTATTAGCATGATTGCGCTTGTATATGATTTTTTCTTTTGCTCTTTTGTAGTCATACGCACACCTTTGGTGACGTTTATTTGCTCGTTATCCCTTATCGGAAATGGCTGATTGTGTTAACCAGTGATAAGATGGGAACCCACAGTTGATTGAACCGTTTAGTTTAGATTAAGTTTACCAATGACGTCTATTCGTCTATTGTGTTGAATCTACCGACACATCGTATAGTGAACTAGCACCTCCCTAGACCAACTTTCTCCGTGTAGTTACAATACCAATCAAGCGTACTATCATCTTCCCATTTTGTTAGACTTAGACTTCTCGGATTTATAATTTTCTATGATTTAATTAACTTTGCAGAACCGAAAATCCTTTTGGTGTTCCAAGTAACTCGATGCCTGTGTACTATCACTTTCCAAATTTATCGAGTCACATTTCCTGTCTTTTTGTCTATGTCTTTTCAGCTTTACTTACCTTCCCCCTTTTTTTTAAAAATGAATACTGAAATAAATCTCTCCCTAAAATACTAAAACAGAAAATCTTTTTGTGTTATTTGGATTTTATATAACAAGGAAATAAAAAAATAAAATAAAATTAACAGAAAAATAAACAAATAAACACGAGTTGGACTATGTATCTGCTTCTTCCGCAATCACATCATTTTCTTTTTAACGCCGTTGACCTCTAGCAGATAGAAAAATCTAGGTTTATCAAATGGTTTGGTGTAGAGGTTAGCGCGCTGAAAATCCGTGTTAATTTTAATCATATCAATCAATTGTTTTTCATAGCAATCGCGTATGAAATGATATTTAATGCCGATGTGTTTTGTTTTTGGATGTTGAACAGGATTTTTAGTAACAGCTATGGCAGCAGAATTATCAACATAAATAGGGGTGTTAGAAAATTTCAAACCATAGTCGCGCATTTGCTGTTGGATCCAGATGATCTGAGAGCAGCAACTTGCAGCAGCAACATATTCAGCTTCACAGGTTGATAAAGCAACCGAGGTCTGCTTCTTGCATTGCCACGTGACTAATCGCCTTCCAAAGAACTGACACCCTGCTGATGTAGACTTGAAGTTCATCTTGCAACCACCATAGTCTGAATCACTGTACGCAGTAAGCTCAAAGTCATCATCATGAGGATACCACAACCCCAGTGTTGGAGTACCCTTCAGATAACGGAAAATCCTTTTCACCCCAATCAGGTAATTCACTTTTGGCTTCGCTTGATATCTAGAACATAGACATGTGGCATACATAATATCTGGACACGAAGCAGTGAGGTACATAAGAGATCCGATCATCCCACGATACATAGTGGCATCCACCAAATCCCCATTCTCATCAGGAGCCACATCATGATTTGTGGCGAGAGGGGTACCGGCTGTAGAAACATTCTCCATATCAAACCGACTCAGAATATCACCACATACTTGGTCTGATGTAGGAAAATACCGGTTGGTGTTTGATCCACCTGTAATCCTAGGAAGAACTTCATTTCTCCCATGGCACTCATTTCGAACTCTGCCTTCATCACAGATTCAAACTCTTTGCACAATGCTTCATTCCTAGACCCAAAGATGATGTCATCCACGTAGATCTGCACCATAAGCAAATCACCATCCTTTTCCTTGATGAACAATGTACAGTCAATTACACCCCTGCGAAAACCGTGTTTCAACAAATGGGTGGAGAGCTTCTCATACCAAGCTCGAGGAGCTTGATGTAGCCCATACAGAGCCTTATCCAGCTTGTAGACTCTGTCCCGATGATACGGATCCTCAAATCCTTCGGGTTGACTGACATAGACTTCTTCACGGATTTCCCCATGAAGGAATGCACTCTTCACATCCAACTGATAGACTTTGATCTTCATAAATGATGCATAGGCAAGGAAGATCCGAATGGCTTCCATTCTTGCCACTGGTGCAAATGCTTCATTGTAGTCGATCCCCTCGACTTGTCTAAATCCCTGAACAACCAAGCGTGCCTTGTTTCGGATAACAACACCTTGGTCATCCTTTTTGCACTTTAGTACCCATTTGGTACCAATCACTTTAACTCCTTTTGGCCTGTCAACGAGGGTCCAGACTCCAAGTTTCTTGAACTGGAGTAGCTCTTCTTGCATAGCATTGACCCAGGACTCATCTTTCAGGGCGTCACTGACGTACTTAGGCTGATTTGTGAAACAAAACATGAGAAAGCCCGTCATTGACATAACCCTTCTCCATGACTGCAGCATAATCAGCAGAGTACAGCTGATTTCGCGTCTGCACACCAGATTGAATATCCCCAATGATAGACGTGGGGGATGATTCACACTGATCCTAGTCAATGGTGTGGAAGGAACCACAACCTCAGAGTCAAGATTTGTGACTACAGGTTCAGTCTCTGGATTTCCCAATGCCGGTTCAGCTGCTTCGTCATCACCTGAAGAGTCATCACTCTCGTCTTGAGCAGGAGTCGAAGAACTTGAGGCACCGTTTGCAGGTGTGATGTTGCTTGAATCCAGATTCAGTGTGTTAAGGATATCGTACATCATCTGGGTAGCAACTTCATCATCTGAATCAAACTGAGGAAGATTAAAGGACTTGAAAAAGCCATCATAATCGAAGAATGATGATGGACCTTTTCCAGCAGGGGGGTGGTGTATCTCTGAACGTCTACATTGCACCACACTTCTACCTGACCTGTCGAGTTATTGTAAACTCGTTTATCTGGTATGCTGTATCCTAAGAATATTCCTTGATCGGCTTTCTCACTGAACTTGCCATCCTGAGTCTTCTTCAACAGTGTACAAGGAGCTCCAAAAGGTTCCAGATAGTCCAAGTTAGGCTTGCGCTTCTAAAGCAACTCATAGCAAGTCTTGCCATGCCTTTTGACTACTAACACACGGTTAAGTGTATAGCAAGCATTGGCAACCGCCTCATTCCAGAACTGGACTGGAAGCTTGGAATCAGCTAACATGGTTCGCGCAGTCTTGATCAAGCTCCGATTCTTTTGTTCTGCAACTTCATTCATCTGTGGCGGTATGCTGAAGTGAACTGATGAACAATCCCTTTTCCTTGCAGAAAGCATCCATCCACTGATTCTTGAACTCTGTGCCATTGTCAGAACGAATCTTCCTTACCTTCAGGTTGTAGAGTGACTCTAGTGTCGTGACGAGCACCTTGAATGATTCAAATGTTTCTGATTTAGCTTTCAGAAACATCACCCAGGTGAATCTTGAGTAGTCATCTGTGACTACAAAGCAGTACCAGTCTCCTGTGATACTTTTTGTGCTAACTGGACCAAAGAGATCCATGTGTAGCAACTCCAGGGGCATCTCTATAGAATTAACTTGCTTGGTCTTGTGAGATTTCCTGGTTTGCTTTCCCTTCTTGCATGAGACACAAAAATCAGGAAGTTTGAAGTTCTTGACAGTAACTCCTTCAACGAGGTTGTTGTGAATCAGATAATTCATCTTCCTGTGATTGATGTGTCCCATCCTCCTGTGCCATGAGATGGATTCCTTCTCTGTTCTTTGATAGGAAACATTGAACTGTAGACTCAGAGGAAGAGGCATTAGTCATATCCAAGACATATAAATCATTGTACCTGGATGCGGACATCAGAACCTGCTCCTCTGGAATCTCCATCTCCTTCTTCAGTATGTAACATTTGTGATTGTCAAACATAACTTTGAAGCCCTTGTCACATATCTGAGACACTGAAAGCAGATTGTTTTCCAGTTGTTGAACAAAATTTACTTTGTCAAATCTTACCTTCTCATTACCTACTTCGCCTTGAGCAGTAATGTATCCTCCTTTGTTACCAGCAAAGGAAACATGTCCCCCTTTAATTTGTTTGACATTTAAAAGGAGAGACTTATTTCCTGTCATGTGCCTGGAAGCTCCGCTATCCACAATCCATGTATTTGTAGAAGCACTATAGCGGACAACCTGCACATAATTGAAAACAATTAGTTAAGGAGGGGGACCCAAGCCTTGACTGGCTTGGGTTTCCCAGAGGAATCAACCATCATGAATTCGACCCACTGGCCTTTATCAGTGGATGGAATCTCAACGTTCAACTTGTCCTTACTTTCAGACTCATCAGTTGTTTTGGCTTTCCATAAACCATCCCTGTGAAAGGATTGTTTGTGGTAAACCTTAGACTGATTCACAGTTTGAGCATATGGTTTAGATTCAGAAACAGGTCTCGCCGCTTGCATCACAGACTTGTCAGTGACTTGTTTGTGTTGCCTTTGGCGTGGAGGAGACGAAAACGACAGAGAAGGTGTTTAGACCTAGTAGGTGTTTTCAATCTAACAGGAGTCTTAGATCGCTGTTTTGAATCTAAATTAACTTTGTTGTTCAGCTCCACCTTAATTCTTGGAGTCTGATAGCGAGGACAATTTGTTGAAATATGACCGCGCTGTCCACAAGTATAGTAGGATCTCCATTCATCGGGGCTAGGAGATCTCTTGTGGGGCGGTGAGTAAACTTCTGGTTCTCTCTTTTTATTATCACTTTTAAGACTTTCACCTCCTTTGACAAATTTAACTTGTTTAACATTATTTGTGTTTTGTCTTAGAAACTGGTGATTATTTTGCTTCACTGGTTTAGCTTGAGTGGTTTTAGACATCTTGGATTGTGTGTTATTAGACTTTGAATCCAACCCAAGAGATGTTTGGACATTTTCTTCCACCCGTTTTTCAGCAGTGACATTGGTCGATGCTGAGGTTTTCTGATCATCATCCGGAGAGGCAGGTTTAACTGCTGTGTCGGATCACTAACCAAAGGAGTTGTCACCACATGATCCTTAATTGGATTATTATTTATTGGACGTTGTTTAGTATTCAACAGGATCTCATGTGGTGGTGGAACTACCTTGTAACCCAAACCCTCCCCATTGTTGCGTTCTTTAACCAAGTTTTTCAAAATGTGCGAGGAACTTGCTAAACTATGTAGTTTTTGTTTCAAAGACTCATTTTCTACTTGTAAAACCGCTTTGTCTTTTTTAGTATCTTCAACGTCTTTAAGTAGAATTTAATATCATTTTTTGGTTAAACTCAACAACTTCAGTTTCCTTTAATTGCTTATTTAAAGCATCGATCTTTTCCTTATAATGCTCTCATTCTGTTTAACACTCGATTAGCTTCTGAGCACAGTTTCAAGTCATTTACTAAGTTATCATTGTGTTCTAATAACCTAGCAAATTTTAAGTCAATGCTTTCTCTAAATTTATCACAAGAAACACAAGCATGTTTAGCGAATAATTCATCCTTAGATTGTACCTGTGCAGCTGTGGACGTGCCAGCCATGAAAGCATTCTGAGACGCAGGTTGAGCTTCAGATTCTGAATTCAGCTCATTCTTAATAATTTCATCCACTGCATCAAACGTCTCTTCCAAGTCAGCAGTATCAACATCAGCTGAGCTCTCCCCCTCACTCGCTGAGTCTTCGTTCAAGTCTTCCACAGAAGCTATGTTTGCTTCACCATCAGATAAGAACTGAAAGGACCAGTCCTGTCCTTCATCTCCTTGTGCTACCATAGCTTTAGAATCATTCCCTATGGATGCTGGCTTCTTGTCTTTATCTTGCCTATTGAACGAGGAGAATGGATTCCCGTTCGTCTTCTTAGGCTTCACGCATTCTCTTTTGAAGTGACCCTTTTCTCCACAGTTAAAGCACGTAACATTAGACTTGTCAAAACCAAAAGTCGTATCTTTAGTAGCCACGAGATTCTGCCCTGTTTTCTTCACAAACTTTTTGGCTCTCCGGACAGCACTTGCAAGAGCCCACATGATATCCATCCTTTCAAGATCGTTTTCATCTACTTGCTCGTAGTCTTCATCAGCAAGGTGGCAATTTCCAATCTTACCCGCCACCAGACCATCATAAGAGTGCACAACTGCAGC
Source organism: Flaveria linearis (assembly GCA_024085815.1). NCBI lineage: Eukaryota > Viridiplantae > Streptophyta > Magnoliopsida > Asterales > Asteraceae > Flaveria > Flaveria linearis. Next base: position 34,930,492 of record CM044015.1, read on the forward strand.
AAGTAGATCCATGTGCTCTTTAGCAACCTCCACTGTTACTTTTCCCAAATTTTCTGTCATCAGCTTAGCAGATTGAGTAACAATTGGACTTTGTAGACCCCCAGATGCACCATGAGACTCATTTGCAGATGATGAGCCTAGATCAGTAGATGACGTTGCATTGGACACAAATGCTGTTTGCAGAGGTGCTCCAGAGGACTTTGCAGCAGGAGTGGATGTAGGAGTTACATTGTAGAGTGATGGGTCTTGTGTATACGCTCCTCTTTTCGTCCTGTACTTGTGACGCACTTCTTCCTCTCTCAGTTTTAGGATAAAGTCATTAATATCCAAGGTCTCTAAAACTGAGTTGTGTCGCATAGTGGAAATGAATGAATTCCACTTTTCAGGTAGACCATCTGCCAAGCTTGAAACTTTGTCTTCCATTGACGTCTTTACACCATGAGTGTGAAGTTCACTCATCAAGTGATAGAAGTGATCGATAATTTCATCCAAGCTTTCATTCCCATAGCAGAGAAGTTGTCAAACTCCTTCTTCAACGCTTTACCCTTTAGGGACTTTAGAGTAGAATTCCCAGCATACCTCTTCTCAAGAGCTTCCATCAACTTTTTACTTTGCTTGAGATCTGAGTATTGGTGAAAAATGGGCTTGGGAATGGACTGGGTCAAAATAGCATATGCCTTCTTTTCGGCATTGTAGGCAACCTTCTGTGTATCAGTGAGTCCACTAAAAGTCAAAGGAACACCATCAGCTCCCACGGGCATGTTACAACCAGTCTCAATAGAGTTCCATAAGTTAGTGTCCACTCCATTAAGATGAATCTCAAAACGTTGTCTCCATTGTCAAATTCATCTATACTCAATAGCTTAGGTGGCTTGTTATGGTTCCCTATCTCATTTTCCAGTAAAAGCAGGTTCTGTATCCTTGAGTCCTTTCCAGCTGACATTGCAAAGTTTCTGAGTCCATTATGTTATTACTTTAACTTGTGAATGAAACTGCTAATGCGATTGGGGAGTGCGACTGGGATGCGACCGACACTAGCTGTATGCGATTGGACTTGAACGTACGATTAAACAGGCGACTGAGAGACTCGGGCGACTGAACAGACCAAACGACTCAACTGGGCGACTGAACTGGGCGATTGACTCAATCGGGCGATTGGACGAAGCGACTGACTCAATCGGTCGAATGAATGGGCGACTGGACTTCAGTCGTACGATTGAGCTAATCGGGCGATTGAGACTACAGAAATCAAGATTTTTCACACTTTTGACCTAAAACATGTTTTGTGACACCCTAGACGGTTGTAAGTCGAAAAACACTGATTTTGCAGAACATGCACACGTAAAGACTCGGTTTTGAGCAGAAAGATTGGATCTTTTCGCGAGAAACGTGGACTTTAACAAAACTTGATCGAATGAAATGAAGAATCAAGAGCCAAAGCTCTGATACCACTTGTTAAGACCGTATACGTACGGAGTACTAACTGATTCTTCGTTATACCGGATCAAATAGTGCGGAATCCTATTTGATTGGCGATCCAATCAGGGAGAACGTAATCAAGATCAATCCTAACAATTAGGAAACGTTAGGAATGGACTAGGAATGATCTGGGACGTTCTATGAACTTGGAATGGATGAACTTGACGTTCTGGGTCGATTAGGGTTTCAAGAATTTGAAGTGTTTTGTTTTTCCACGAATTAAGTGGTATTTATAGGTTACAGCTATCATTCGTACGACTGAGCCAGGCGACAGGCTCAGTCATGCGACTGAGTCATACGATTGGTTCATTTGGACGACTGAGTTAGTCTCATGACTCAATCGTACGATTGACTCAATCTCCTGGTTCAATCGTGTGACTGGCCCATTCGCATGGTCCAGTCGTGCGACTGAATCAGATAACTTAGTTAAACATATTCTTGAACCTTTGATGGTTCAAACCTATGTCTAACAACTGTAAACCTATATAACATTGTCACATATGCGTGTACTAATGATAGATATGAATAGATAACATTAAATAACCAACAACCATATATAGAAGAGATTCTCATTAGATTGATTAAACATTACATATGTGTTACAAGAAGAAGTTCTATTACATTCAAGTTCACCAGACTAGAACTGGGGACATGTGTACCAACACCTTTCTTGTTCCCACCTTCATTGATGGTGAGAACGGGTAAAACCCTTTTACCCATGGCCACCTCGGCAGTTTTAAGCATTGAGTGAAGCTCACCAATGCTCTTGTCCCAAGCATTCATGTTGTAGTTCAATACAAATGTCTCGAACTTCTTGGTAAGGCCATTAAGGATCAAATCCGTGGCCAATTCCTTCGAGACGGGACAATTAAACCTCTCGAGGCGGTCAATATGACTTTTCATCTTAAGTACATAAGATGAAACAGATTGGTTGTCGTCCATACGACATGCATGGAGTGCTCGAACCGTTTCGAAGCGCTCAACCCTTGCTTACTGTTGGAACGTTTCCTTCAGCTGGGTTATCATGTCATAAGCTCCGTGATGTTCATACTCCTTTTGGAGATCCGGAGTCATGCTTGCTAGCATGAGACAAGACACTTGGACGGAGTCCTCAGTGTACTTCAGCCAATAGTTGTAGGCCTCCTCATCATCCTCAGTAGGTTGATCGGGGATAGGGTCGTCTAAAACATATGATCTTCTCTCTTGCTTGAGAACGATTCTCAAGTTTCGATACTAATCAATGAAATTATTATGATTTAGACGCTCCTTTTGGAGGATCGCTAGTAATGATTGGGTGGACGCGGATGAGTTATCATGATTGTCATTATTGGTGGCCATCTACAAAATTTAACAAAGATCTATTTTTAGTATTTTTGATATTGCTATTTTTAATAATTAATGCCTTTTAAGGTCATTTTTTTATTATTAAAATCTAGAACCCAACATTACATTTAAATTGTGGTTAGGTGACCTTTATCCCACGATTTAAATTAATAAGTTGGTCAACGATTGACGGTTACAACTATTTGCAACTTCTAGAGGTATGGGATCGACTTTAAACATCATATGTAAGTCGGCATGTTAATCCCATCAACACCATTTGAAAACCATATTGTAGGTGATCCATTTAACATGGTTTGCAAATCAAGACATCCTACTTACACACACATGTGAGTTTGCCAAAATGAGTGGTTAGGTGACCTTTATCCCACTAATATGGCATTCTTACCTTAAGTCATAAGTTTCCTTAAAATGGTTAGGTGACCTTTATCCCACTAAGAGTTCCCAAGTGACTTAAGTATTGTGTAAAAGGACGGTGTTGATCTTGTTTTAGAATATTTAGAGGTTTCATATTTAGTTTAGAAAACTCTGTGTACTTGTATTTGCATGCTTTCAAATACAAGATACCCTATGGTCCTTTGATTAAAACTTATTTTAATCTTTAAATCATTAAATCATTTAACAACCTTTTATTAACTTTTAATGATTAAGAACCATCAATTTCAGCTTGTTAAGTTTGTTAATGAGTTTGTAATGTATGTCCAAATATCAACCAAACAATCAAACAACGAACATTCAAACAAGCATAACATATAAACATGAGTGCATAACCATAGCCACTAAGTTGACAACACTTGTTTGCCATCACAAGTGTTTTCATAAGGTCTTTCCTAAGGGTTTGTAATGACACATTATATGTGTCCATGGACTCCCACTTGAATCCATATCCAAATACTTCAAGGTCCATGACTTTGATGTCCATCTTTGGGTCGTCATCTTGTGCATCTTCATTTACAAAAATTATATCCTAATACATTTTTTCTAATAAAAGAAATACAATTAATCTATTTATTACATAACCAAATGAATAAATAACTACAACCCAAATAATAAACATAAATATTACAACCCAATTGAATGAATTAAAACAACCATTCCAATAATCCAAATAACATAAGGCCAAGGCTAGGTTATGCTCACTAATACCAATGATCATATCATCCAAACATAACTAAGAATCCACATTAAAACCCACGATTTTCAGCCACATAAACTGAAAATTCGGGTTTCAAACATAATAATATATTAAGGAGGGTGCTACGAGTTGGATTCTTATAGCCATTCAGAGATTATAAACACAGCGGAATTTCCATACATTAAAAACTGTTTACATCATTAAAATTACTACAACACTTTAGTCGACATATTAAAACTCTATCAAACTTCATGTACATCTCTCCCAAAACCCAACATTTAAGCCAGTATCATACACCAGAACCAAACTTTAACTTGGTGGGGCACCATCACGAACACCTCTATTATGACCTGGCATGCATAAGAAAGTAAACACTAAATCAGATAAACTGGTGAGTTCTAATAAACACCACATTTGAATAATAATAATTTATCGACGGTTATAACATCGAACAATTCACAAACATCCACTAGTCCATTTATTATCCCAGTATTGATATGCATATCGAATACCCACAAGGTAATTATGGACCTCTTTTTATCAATTCATTTTGGTGGGTCAAAACTCCACTCGCGCGTACGGGTCAAAACTCCGTTTATAGTTGGTGGGTCAAAACTCCACCTCGCGCGTTGACGGGTCAAAACTCCGTCTATAATTGGAGTTGACGGGTCAAAACTCCGTCTATAGTTGGTGGGTCAAAACTCCACCTCGCCATTCACCACAATTTACCACTTCCAAATTCTTATTTACATCATTATTCATTTATATGCATGCCAGTGCCCGATTTGTCAAACAACATTGTCAAACAACATTAACACATGAAAAGGGCAATTAGAACTCACCTTAATGTTTTTAGCAAGTGTTTACCAATCCAAATACACTAAGGCAGCTAAAACTCTCTTTCTTGATGCAAATCTACAACAATAACCCTAACTTAGTCAAATCATTTCCTACAGATCACTTTATGCGATTAAGGCTATACGACTGGACTCATTCGTACGATTGAACATGCGACTAAGCTTAGTCGTACGAATGAACCATACGACAGGGGTGCGAATGAGCTAGAATAGGGTTTGTACGAATGACCTCCATTCGTGCGGCTGGCTCATGCGATTGAGCTTCAGTCACACGATTGAGCAATGCGACTGGCTCATTCGCATGAATGGCTCATGCGACTGGGCTCATTAGCCTGAAACGGATCAGCAGCTGTGTTCTTGACATATTTGATCCAAAAACTCAAGTTTTAACCATTCAAATTATGCCATATTCAAAACAGAACATATACACCTTATTTACAACCGTTTCGGATCCTTATTTCATTAAACTTCACAAAAACTAGGATCCGAATCCTTGGTTTTCAACTTAATAGAAAGATTGAATCAAAAACTCAGATTTAAACTTGTTTTTAGATCAATTTCGACCATATACACAGCTTAATGTATTCAAATATCGATCCGTGCCAAGCGAGACTTACCAAAATGAAGCTGAAATCGTTGGTTTGGCAAGAACAGGGGTGTTTGGGTTCGAGAGAAGCAAGGGGATAGGGATACTACAGATAGAAATCTGCTTTTGAATGTTCTTAACCGCCTTACTTATTCTCATCTACATATTTTAGCTGCCATACTCAGTCGCACGACTGGACCCATTCGCACAACTCAATCGTGCGACTGAGCCCATACGCCTGTTAATCGTGCGATTGAGCCTCATATGCCTGTAAGGCGTGCGACTGAGATTCATTCGCATGTTTATCATGCGACTGAACACTATTCTTATTAATTTAAACGAATATTAAATTTTACGGATGTTACAAGTCTACCCACCTTAGTTAGGGTTTCGTCCTCGAAACCTGACTAAAACAAATGGGGGTAGTTTCGCCTCATCTCTTCTTCTGGTTCCCAGGTTGATTCAGATCCCTGGCGATGTGCCCACTGTACCCAGACTAAGCTAATGCTCTTATTTCTAAGTCTCTTCTCCTTACGATCTATAATGGCCACAGGTTGTTCAATATAATTGAGCTTCTCATCAACCTCAATATCATCTAAGGGTATTTATTGAGTTTTTATTGGCTAGACACTTGCGTAATTGAGAGACGTGAAAGGTTGGATGAATAGTACTTAGTTCTTCTGGTAAGTCCAATCTATATGCTACATACCCAACTTTTTCTATTATTCGGAAAGGTCCAATAAAACGTGGACTTAGTTTGCCCCTCTTTCGGAATCGAATAATGCCTTTCCATGGAGAAACTTTTAACAAAACAAAATCCCCAACTTTAAATTCTAATGGTTTCCTTCTACGATTTGCATTTGATTTCTGCCTGCTTTTCGCCTCTCTAATACGATTTTTAACTACTTCAAACTTTGACATTGTTTCTTCAACTATTTCACTATTCCCCAATTCATGTTGGCCCATATCTCCCCAATAAAGTGGAGTTCTGCACTTTCTTCCGTACAACATCTCAAACGGGGACATCTGAAGGGTAGCTTGATAACTGTTGTTGTATGCAAATTCAGCTAAAGGAAGATGACTATCCCAGCTACCTCCAAAATCAATACTACATGCCCGTAGCATATCCTCTAATGTCTGAATAGTTCTTTCACTTTGGCCATCTGTTTGGGGATAATAGGTTGTACTAAAATAAAGTTTAGTCCCCATTGCCTCATGAAACTTCCTCCAATATCTAGAGGTAAACCTGGCATCCCTATCAGACGTGATACTTTTTGGAACTCCATGTAATCTAACTATTTCTTTTGTAAAGATATCAGCTAGCCTTTCCACCGAATAAGTTTCCCGTATGGGTAAAAATAAAGCACTCTTGGTTAGTTGGTCTACAACTACCCAAATAGTATCATAACCTTTTGGTGTACGAGGTAGTTTAGTTATAAAATTCATGGTCAGATCGTCCCATTTCCAGGCTGGAATAGCTAAGGGTTGCAATAATCCATATGGTTTCTGATGTTCAGCTTTCACTTGGGCACACGTCAGACATTTATTTACATACTGCATCACGTTAAATTTCATTCCTGGCCACCAATAATCATACTTCAAATCTTGATACATCTTAGTCATGCCTGGGTGAATGGAATACCTAGATTTGTGAGCTTCATCAAGTACCATATCACGTAAGGCCAACGGAACCCACATTCGACCAAACCTGATTTTAACACCATAACTATTTTCTTCTAAATACTTTTCCTGACCAATCATTCTTTCCTAGTTTATACTTCCTTCCTTTAGTGCTTCTAATTGGGCTTCTCTTAATTGTTGCATAAAGTCAGGAGTAATTACAAGTTTATATGCCTTAACCTTGATTGGTTCACACTTCTTCTTTCTGCTCAATGCATCAGCAACCATATTTGCTTTCCCGGGGTGATACAGAATTTCACAATCATAATCTTTGATTAATTCCAACCATCGCCTTTGTCTCATATTCAGATCTTTTTGCTCAAAGAAATACTTCAGGCTCTTATTATCAGTAAAGATGGTACATCTCACTCCATATAAATAATGTCGCCATATTTTAAGAGCAAAAACTACAGCCGCTAATTTTAAATCGTGGGTTGGGTAATTAACTTCATGGGTCGTCAATTGTCTAGAAGCATAAGCAATAACTCTCCCACGTTGCATCAAAACACATCCCAATCCCTGATATGAGGCATCAGAATATATTACTAAATCATCTGCACCTTCTGGTATTGCCAATACTGGGGCTTGAGTTAACCGATTCTTCAGTTCCTGAAAAGCAACTTCTTGTTCTTTATTCCATTCATACTTAACGTCCTTTCAGGTTAATTTCGTTAACGGAGAAGCAATTTTAGCAAAATCTTTAATAAATCTTCTATAGTATCCTGCCAGCCCTAAGAAACTATGAATTTTTGAAGGACTTTTAGGAATTTCCTAATTCATCACAGCTTCAATCTTTGCAGGATCTACTAATATTCCATCCGCATTCACCACATGGCCCAAAAATTGCACTTCCCTTAACCAAAATTCACACTTCGAGAATTTTGCATACAACTTATTCTTCCTTAATGTTTCTAATATTTCTCGAATGTGACAAGCATGATCTCCTTTGTTCTTAGAATAGATCAAAATATCATCTATAAACACAATCACCGATTTATCCAGCATCGGTTTACATACTCTGTTCATCAAATCCATGAATGCAGTAGGAGCATTCGTTAATCCAAACGACATCACCAAAAATTCATAATACCCATATCGTGTACGAAAAGCTGTCTTTGGTATGTCCTCTTCTTTCACCTTTAATTGATGATATCCGGATCTAAGATCTATCTTTGAGAACCAATTAGCACCTTGGAGTTGATCAAATAAATCGTCTATACGGGGTAATGGATATTTATTCTTGATAGTTAGTTTGTTTAGCTCCCTATAATCTATGCACATCCTTAAACTCCCATCCTTCTTCTTTACAAACAGAACAGGAGCACCCCACGGTGAAGAGCTTGGTCGAATAAAGCCCTTGTCTAATAGTTCCTGCAATTGCTTCAGGAGTTCCTTCAGCTCAGCTGGTGCAAGTCTATAAGGAGTCTTAGCGACAGGTTTTGCCTCAAGTATTAAGTCAATCCTAAACTCAATTTCTCGATCAGGAGGTATACCTGGTAGATCTTCAGGAAATACATTAGGAAAGTCACAAACTACTGGAACATCTTCTAATTTCCTCGTCTCTTTAGCAATATCAACGACATATGCCAAAAATGATTCACAACCCCTACTTAATAATTTCTCGGCTTTGATCATAGATATAACTTTTACTACACTATCATGATTATCACCAAAATCGTCACCGAATTACCTTCTGGCGTTCGTAACACAATCATCTTTCTCTTACATATTATCTGAGCCTCAAACATAGATAACCAATCCATTCCCAATACTACATCAAAACCTCCTAACTTCATCATATGTAATCTAACAGAAAATTTTACACCTTCTAATTCGACAAAGCAATCGTCTATTACTTCACTAACAACTATGAATTCATTAGAAGCAGTCTCTACTGAAAAAGCAACATGTAACTTTGATGGTCTAACTTTTATTAAGGCATGGAATTTTATTGATATAAAACTTCTATTAGCCCCCGAATCAAATAAAATTCTAGCAGGTACATCATTAACAGGAAACGTACCCGACACAACATCCGGTAACGCCTTAGCCTCCTCCGTAGTCATTGTAAATGCTCTCCCCGCAATACCACTACTACCACTCGTGTTGATTTTATCGGTCCTCCCACGGCACGAATAGGAATTGGTCTAGGTCTAAACTTTGGACACTCGGATTTCATATATCCCATCTCACCGCATTAATGACACCAAATTTCTGGACATCTAGAAACAAAATGCCCAGATTTCCCGCATTTATGACATGCTGGGTGATTTAATCTACATTCTCCCCTATGAAATTTCCCACATTTATTACACCGAGGAGGGGGACCTACAAAGCCCCTAGAATTAAACTCTCTTCTGTGGGACACTCTGTCCATATATAGGCTTAGAACTCCATGAAGTTTCCCGACGGCTAATCACTTCCTCTTTCACCACAGGTTTCTCAGACTCAGCGACTTCCTCATACATGTCCGCAGCCAAATTTACCATGGCTTGATAAGTAGAAGGAGAATTGGATTTTACTAGCATTCTCACTTTAGGGGGTAGTCCCTGGATATACCAAGTAATTCTCTTCGCCTCAGGAGTTACCAAATGAGGCACCAAACGAGCCATTTCTTCAAATCTGGACGTATACTCCTTATGACTTAAACTGCCTGCCTGAAATTGTAAAAACTTAATCTCAATTCTGTCCATCTCGCCTTTTGGACAGAACTTTTCGATCACCAGTGCTTTAAAAGTTTCCCACGTCATCTGACTCACAACAGTCTCGCCCATGGCTTGTTCCACTGTATCCCACCAGTACAAAGCTTCTGCTTAGAACGAATGCACTGCAAAGCCCACCTTCTGGTCTTCCTTGCATCTACTAAGTTTAAACGTTGCTTTCATCTCTCGTAGCCACTTATAAGTTACTACATCATCTTTTTGGCCTTCAAACTTAGGCGGGTCACATTCCTTAAATGCTTATATGACACTGGTTTCTCCACTACAGGCTCAACAATAACAGGTGGATGAGTTGGTTGGGAAGATGCTTCACCACCTTTCCTAAGGTCACTCAACATTTCGATAAGGTATTACGCAACACTCGGGCGACCTCATCACCTATAGCCGCCTTAAGTTCATCACCTGAGATCCTAGCTTCAGGTCTAGAATTTGTATTACTGGTTTCCTCTATCTACGATCAGAAATAAACCATAATCAAATAATGAGTGATACCAGGATGCTGCATATAATGTAAATTGCTCATAACATTGGCCAGGTGTTATCAATTATTTACTTATTCACACCATCCTGCCTCTTTTCATTATCTTTTCATAGTTTATTTCTACTTCTATCTAAACCACAGAACCATGCATACACACAATACTAATCTTTAATCTAGACAATTGCTTTTATTTATCAATCGACTAAATTATCACTAACAATTAAATACTCATCTACACAATATTCCACCCCACTTCCGGTTGTAGATACTGGCACTCCCCACATTTGCAGTTAAAGTTTGAAACAATCAATTGTTCAAATCTATTTAACTAAGGCTCTGATACCAATCTGTAACACCCTCAATTTCATAATAATATATTAAGGAGGGTGCTACGAGTTGGGTTCTTATAGCCATTCAGAGATTATAAACACAGCGGAATGTTCATACGTTAAAATTGTTTGCATCATTAAAATTACTACAACACTTTAGTCGACATATTAAAACTCTATCAAACTTCATGTACATCTCTCCCAAAACCCAACATTTAAGCCAGTATCATACACCAGAACCAAACTTTAACTTGGTGGGGCACCATCACGAACACCTCTATTATTACCTGGCATGCATAAGAAAGTAAACACTAAATCAGATAAACTGGTGAGTTCTAATAAACACCACATTTGAATAATAATAATTTATCGACGGTTATAACATCGAACAATTCACAAACATCCACTAGTCCATTTATTTGTCCCATTATTGATATGCATATCGAATACCCACACAGTAATTATGGACCTCTTTTTATCAATTTATTTTGGTGGGTCAAAACTCCACCTCGCGCGTACGTGTCAAAACTCCGTTTATAGTTGGTGGGTCAAAACTCCGCCTCGCGCGTTGACGGGTCAAAACTCCGTCTATAATTGGCGTTGAGGGGTCAAAACTCCGTCTATAATTGGCGTTGACGGGTCAAAACTCCGTCTATAGTTGGTGGGTCAAAACTCCACCTCGCCATTCACCACAATTTACCACTTCCAAATTCTTATTTACATCATTATTCATTTATATGCATGCCAGTGCCAGATTTGTCAAACAACATTGTCAAACAGCATTAACACATGAAAAGGGCAATTAGAACTCACCTTAATGTTTTTAGCAAGTGTTTACCAATCCAAATACACTAAGGCAGCTAAAACTCTCTTTCTCAATGCAAATCTACAACAATAACCCTAACTTAGTCAAATCATTTCCTACAGATCACTTTATGCGATTGAGGCTATACGACTGGACTCATTCGTACGATTGAACATGCGACTAAGCTTAGTCGTACGAATGAACAAACGACAGGGGTGCGAATGAGCTAGAACAGGGTTTGTACGAATGACCTCCATTCGTGCGGTTGGCTCATGCGATTGAGCTTCAGTCGCATGATTGAGCAATGCGACTAGCTCATTCGCACGAATGGGTCATGCGACTGGGCTCATTCGCCTGAAACGGATCAGCAGCTGTGTTCTTGACATATTTGATCCAAAAACTCAAGTTTTAACCATTAAATTATGCCATATTCAAAATAGAACATATACACCTTATTTACAACCGTTTCGGATCCTTATTTCATTAAACTTCACAAAAACTAGGATCCGAATCCTTGGTTTTCAACTTAATAGAAAGATTGAATCAAAAACTTAGATTTAAACTTGTTTTTGAATCAATTTCGACCATATACACAGCTTAATGTATTCAAATATCGATCCGTGCCAAGCGAGACTTACCAAAATGAAGCCGAAATCGTTGGTTTGGCAAGAACAGGGGTGTTTGGGTTCGAGAGAAGCAAGGGGATAGGGATACTGCAGATAGAATTCTGCTTTTGAACGTTTATAACCGCCTTACTTATTCTCATCTACATATTTTAGCCGTCATACTCAGTCGCACGACTGGACCTATTCGCACAACTCAATCGTGCGACTGAGCCCATACACCTGTTAATCGTGCGATTGAGCCTCATAAGCCTGTAAGGCGTGCGACTGAGATTCATTCGCATGTTTATCATGCGACTGAACACTATTCTTATTAATTTAAACGAATATTAAATTTTAGGGATGTTACAAACATTGTCCAAACAATATACATATCATCATATATATCTTTCAAGGTTTAATCACAAGCATGTGTGATATAACCTTGAAAGCTTGGGGATTCAACATGCAAGAATATTTCAGCCCTTAAAGGGGTTATAAAATCCCATAAAACAAATTTTTAAAGGATACTAACAAGCATGCTATCCACATAACCGACTCTAGATGCCATTGATGGGTTTGTTAGAACACAAAATGCAAGTTTAACCCATTAAACTTTTTGAAAACGCAGCGGAATAATTACTTTATAAACTTGATTATAAAGCTGAAAAACATGTTCTTAAGTGACCATAGTTATCTATGAAACAAACCCATATATCAAAGGATCATTTTATATGAATAAGCATGCTATGTATGCATAAATCAACATCATATGACAGCCATAAAGGGCTTCCATAATCTACCTTACTACAACTCAAAAACCGTGGATAAAAGGAATGACATGAAGATGATGATGATGTCGAATATGCAGCCAAGACTCCAAGAAGAGGAGCCCTCAAGCTTGTATACCCCAAGCCTCCTTCTAAACACCTCTTGTTAGGGAGATTCAACACCAAAATACAACACAAAAACTCCAAAAACCCTTTCTTCTTGCTTCTTATTTCCGTAACTTTAGAGAGAAAGAGAGTGTGTTTTTGTCTTGTTTTCATGTATTGAATGATAAGAAGAAGAGCATCTTGGACTAGTTAGTGAAGCTAGACAAGTATGCATGTGTGTGTGTTCCCCACTAATGAAAAAGCAACCAAAAATTAAGGGGGGTGGCCAAATGGGTTTTAAAAAAAATCTCCCTTTTATAAAATTAACACACACATATATTATCTAGTCTTGTAACTAGTTTATGCAATTAACCATTTAATTGTATAAGTAGTATACTCTTATTATTATTTGGTGTTATACAACTAATTTAAATAACACTTCAAATAATATTATTGAAAAAATATACTAATAAGTTGTTCTTTCTCATATGCAACTTATTTAGAAAACCCATTTTCTAAATTGGTGTGAATATTTAATTGCATGATCATATCATCAATTAAATATTAATTTGTGTTTGCTAAGCTTGTTATTGGGTATAACCTGACTTGAATCATAACGTACTAACCGCATCAATATTCTACGTGTCTTGGGCATATAGAATCCTACAATAACGATAAAATGTATTATCGAATTTCTACACACGAAACTGATACAGAACTAATCATATAATACTGGAAACTGAAATCTGATTCTAAAAATATAATACTTATGTCTGTTACTGATCTGAATATATAATACTGAAACTGAACTGATCTACACGAAGAGCACACATAAATAAAATAAGTTGTGTAATATAAGAAGTACCTAGAGCCAAAACTAAACTGATAAGCACATAGCTAGCTAGACTATGCACCAATGAGATGGTGTGTGGGCGTACACACATGATTCCATCCCCCGAAACTGAACTGATCTGAACTGATCTGAACTGAACTAGGATCGATCCATCCGCCTCCTAATTAAACATGGCCAAAGTACTACTTGAGTAATAACGTGTTAACGGAGACGCCGTGAACTATTTATAAACACCGTCATGAAAAGTGTCATGTCATTGATGCCATAATGACATGTCGGACAAGCTCGGGTAACAGAGTACTAAATCAAATAGTAGTATAACTATAACGTATCAATAAGTTTCATCTTATTATTTACGGGAGCATGCAATAATGAGCACAAATTATAAAAGTCTATTGCATGCTACAAGTCTCAATAAGTACAACTAATGAGTCAAGTGAGTCAGAGTACAACTAAATAAATAATGCAAGACGACTAGCAAATTGCAGAAGTCCAAACGAGTCATATCAGCGGAACCAAGGTGTCAAAAATCCGTACTACAAAGTAACGGAAAGAATAAGATTTATACTAAGATAAAAAGAACCAAGAATCCGTACCTTATCTAGCAAAACAAATCAATCCAATCCGTGATGTACTTAACTCGTTTGAAAATCTGCATTTTAATCGTCTTGAATGAGATTTATGAAACTCACAATTACATCGTCTTATTAGTTAACTGAAAATTGTTCCGGCAACAAAGATCTTTGAAAGTATTAGTTCTTATCTTGCGTTATTTAATATAAACACCGGTAAACATAAACTTTTATGAAAACAAGAAAAGAAAAGTCTAACCATAAACTTAATTATATCTTGAGTTGTATAAACATATTAATGTATGTTAATGTCTCCTGTTTGATTTCTTCTTATTTGTATACATATTTATTTATTTATTTATTTATTTCTTCCACTTGTTCATTTGACCATTAATTGTGTTTATTTTATTTTAATGATTAAATAAATATATATGTACACATATGAGTTACGCTAACAGGTAACTACGAGAAGAATCAATTAACATGTGCATGGTGCCAAGGCATAAGCAGATACAGTGTGCGGATGTCAAACGAACCATCGGAGGCAAGATAATCATTAACACGTTTCATCAACTTATTTGGATTTTAATTATCAAAGTTCTAATCTTTTAAATTTCCATACTACTTGTAATTTATGTCAACAACCGGAACCGGAACCGATAGACGATAGACAAGAAATTCATGCTTGTATCGAATTATTAGTATGCTTCAAGGATTCCAATTTCGCAAGTTGCCGGAACAATATCAAGGTCATATAATTTTATTTGGGAAACTCATGAACAACATTAAGTAATCAGACTTGTTACCTCACTCGCCAAGCGATACGGTCCCGAAATTAGTGATTTATAACGAGCAAAGGTGAGGCAGCAACGATGACAATAACGAATGACGGTGGCTGCATATGTTGTTGGAAAAGAAAAAGACCAACTTCAAAACAAAACACTACAGATCATGATTCAAAAGGAGGCACGACACATTACCTGGCAGCGCGAATCAGAGTAGAATCAAAAGATTCGAACGCGTATAATTCCCAACCGTGGTTTCATGGTCCTCGTCAGTGGCAATCGGTGATATGTCGACAAGGTCTGATCAGCAGCGGGGCTGTTAGTTTTAGTTGTGTGATCGTGGTGCAACGACGGCTAGCTCGAACGGGAGTAAAGAATGAAACCGGTAGTTTGTGCGATCAAGGCTTTCATGGGGTAAATGAATGATCGAAGAGCATATATGGATCAATTGTAACATGATTTGAGAAGTTGAAATCCAGATACTACGTGAGTTTGTTGCAGATGATAAGAGAAAAATATCATGTCGAATTTGTTATGATCGGAGTATATGCGGATTTCGTTAGTAAGCCACGTGCATATGGAAGTGGCTCCCCAACCTGATTCCATTATTTAATCTTATGATAAATTCTTAAATATATCATATATGAGGATATATGAGTGAGTGTATATTAATTCTTATATGGGATTTTTTTTATTAAATTATCTTTACTATTTATATAATATCTTATATGGGAAGAAATTCCACGACGTCATGGGGACGAGGTTACATATTAACACGGCCTATCATCCCCAGACTGATGGTCAGTCAGAAAGGACCATTCAGACATTAGAGGACATGCTTCGGGCATGTGTGATTGATTTTGGGGGAAGTTGGGATGACCACTTACTGTTAGCAGAATTCTCATACAACAACAGCTATCACGCCAGCATTGGTATGCCACCTTATGAGATGCTATACGGTAGGAGATGCAGAACACCCGTTTGTTGGGGTGATATTGGTCATAAAGAGTTAGGGAGCGTCGAGGTGATCGAGGCTACGACTGAGAAGCTTGAAATGATCAAGGCCTTCATGAAGGCAGCCAAAGATAGACAGAAGTCGTATGCTGATAAATGACGCAGACCGATTGAGTTCCAGGTGGGTGACCGGGTTATGTTGAAGGTTTCACCTTGGAAAGGTATTATTCGTTTCCGAAAGCGGGGCAAGTTAAGCCCGAGGTACATAGGCCCTTTCCGAATCATTGCTCGAGTAGGAGAGGTGGCCTATAGATTGGAGTTCCTAGATGAGTTAAGTAGAATTCATCCTACATTCCACGTATCTCATCTAAGGAAGTGCATGGCAGATGAAGATATGATCGTTCCACCGGATGATATCGAGGTAGACGAACGGCTCAATTATATGGAGCAACCAGTGGCGATCATCGATCGAAAAAAGAAGAGGCTGAGAAATAAAGTGGTTCCTCTTGTGCGTGTACAATGGAAGCACAGGAAGGGATTCGAGTCAACGTGGGAGACTGAAGAGGAAATGAGACAACATTACCCACACTTGTTCAAGGAATAACAGGTTTCGGGGATGAAACCTATATAAGGGGGGTGGACTTGTAACACCCGTATATTTTTCTTGTAGCCGACGAAAGAAGAAAAAGAAATAAAGTCCAAGTCGGGGGACTAAACTTGCCAAAACGGGAGAAAATTTGTAAAAGTGGGGGATTAAGAGGGGGAGGGTAGCCACATCCTCCCCACTCTTGTGAAAAATCAGCAAAAAGAGAAGAAGAGAGAAAAAGGGGTTTGTTCGGGTGGATCCGAGCACGAAAATCGTCAAGTAGCGAGTCAACACGAAGCTCTTCTTCTTCTTGTAGTTTGTGTGAGTTCTAGGACCCCTATTTTACTTGTTTGCAACTGATTTGGGGCTGGAACACATAGTAAATCTGCTTTTGTATGTGTGTGTGTTTGACCAATTTGGGTGTGTTTGCGTGTGATGAGTTTGGAGTATGTTTTCGGGCTTGTGTGTGCTTGAATGGTGTTGTAGTATGCATTCCTAAGGTTTAGGATTGTTGATTTGGGCTTAGAATGGGTTTGGATGAGCTTGGAGGTCGGATGAACTGCATTCTGCATTAGTTAGGGCTAGGCGACCGACTGGAGGCCATACGACCGACTGGAGGGCGATTAGGGTTCAGTCGCACGATTGAGGTTCAGTTGCACGACTGGGGATCCAGTCTCATGTGGAGTCATGCGACTGAGAGCCAAGTCGCATAGGTGCTCATCCGCATGAGGTCCATTCGCATGAGGTCCATTCGCATAGTGTTCATTCGCACGATTGAGAGTCCATTCGTACGATTGGGTGTCCATCCGCATTGGTGTTCATCCGTATAGGTCCAATCGCATGATGTTCAGTCGCATGAAGGCCGTGCGACTGAAGGGTGTCCATACGCCCAAATAGGGCTGTTATACCCGGGGAGGAGCATAGTTAAAGTACTGACTTTCGGGGGAAAGTGCAGATGTAAGTTTTGACGTGAAAGTTCCCGTAGGTACATGTAAGATGACCTTTGAAGGCCTTAGAGGGTATGTAGGGAATGATGATGATGTTGCATGTTTATGCATGATGTATGTTAAGCATGTATGATGATGCCCTGTGTGATGATGCTATAGTGTATATTGATGTTCCTATTTATGACGTATGTTTATCTTTCCATGGCTTTACTTGTTATGTTAATGAATAAACGAAAGTATTATGTAACGTAAAGTGGAAGATAATGAAAGAGGAGCATGATGAACGAATGCGTGCATTAATTAATGGACGAATGAATGTAAGAAAGGCTTGCAAGCAAATGTATGGAGGTGCACACCCAATGAAGGTGTTAGCTCAATGGTGTGCGGGTTAGCTACCCCGAAGGATGCACACTGGGGTTCAATCTTTGTGATTGACCATATGTACAGGATCCTTGCCGCTTGCCCTAGGTGACTGGATCAGCTTGGTGCACAATGTTCGTGATTTAATTACCACAGGTCCAGCATCAGCTTCGTGCACAATGTTCGGGGTATAGCATATGGCATTGATCCAAAATGAAAGAGGAAAGATAAGTGATGAATGTACTTACCCTAGGTACTGGAGCCAGCTCCGTGCCCAATGTTCAAGGTCTATGAAAGACCTCAGGCTCAGTTACCCGCTTCGTGCATAATGTTCGGGGTAATGTACATGTCATCGAAAGTAATGAACGTACGAATGAATGTAACGAACGTACGAATGAATGTAACGAATGTACGAATGAAAGTAAAGAATGTACGAATGAAAGAAGAACTTACGAATGAATGTGAACGAAAGTAATGAATGTGAATGTTAACGATGTACGTTACATGAACAAAAGATAACGAACGAATGATGAAGATAATGATGATATTATCTATGTGTACGTATGATGTGTGATCGCTGTATGTAAAGAACGGTTTTAACGAAAGAAAAGTATGTTTTATTATAAAACTAGAACTCACTCAGCAACGCTGACTTTTTATGTGTTTCCAGTTGGCAGGTAGTGTTGCTGAGGATGGCACGAGGCGGCTACTCAGCTCTTTTTGGATGACATTCTTTTGTATAATGTTTTTGCATTGTAATACGAACAAACAATGTTTTGTAATGAATGTTGTATTAACTTGCAAAAGCATTTGCATATAAATGAAAGGTTATTTTAATATTCCGCTGCGATGTTTTATGAAATATGAATGTAACTATATGTTTTATGTGCGATAATTGACCAGCTGTAAGCGTCCAAGGAACGGGGCCTTACACCTCTCATAATATTCATATCAACTTGATTTCTTTCCATGACACCAAAACTCTTTTCAAGGGTATTTTTGGAACACTTCTGTTTAGTACTAGTAACTAACAAATTTTTTAAAGACTTTAAAACACCTACCTTTTCAGCCTGCTTTACTCTCTTTAAGAGTTTCTCATATTTTTCACGATCTTTTAGTAAAGCAGGACACCGTTAATGTTTGTTTTCTTTCCCGGTGGAGCACCAAACTGAGCATGAATGCATGTATACGAGCTAGTAGACTTCTTACCGCAATGCTTGTAAACCCAGACTTTTGAACCCCCTGCATTCTTGCTTTTACCAGCACCTACAAACTCAACTTCTTGCAACAATGGTTTGTCATCAATCGGGTTTAGCTACTGAAGGGATCTCTGATCTAGTTTGATCAATTAGATTTGATTCGCAGCGGAATAGTATAAGAATTAGACGAAATTCAAGCAAGAACACAAATGATATTTCAATGAAACAGTACTGTAATAGAGAGAAAGTATTTCTGCAAAAAGGAATGTTTTTATTCAACACACACTTCGGCAATTACAAAATTAGGTCAACCTTCCTTTTATAAGGAAGGTGACGTCAGCAGATGTCACTTAATAGTGACATCTAACCGTTTTACAAATAACTACTAAAAATAAACATAACTACTGAAGATGTCTACAACAGCTGACATCTTCTTACAAAAAAAGCTAAGTGTAAACTAATTCTATAACTACTGAAGCTACAACGTCTGAAGAACAAGCACTTCAGACGTTTTACATTAACCAAACTACTGAAAGCAAACTACTGAAACTACAAAAGAAAACTACTGAAATAAAACCATCACAACTACTGAAGAGTACTACTTCAGCTGTTGTGACAACCTCTGAAGACTTGAACTTCAGACTTTGTCTTCATTAGATGAACTTCAGACTTTGTCTTCAGTAGATACTTTCAGACTTTGTCTTCAGTACTTGAACTTCAGACTTTGTCTTCAGTACATGTCTTCAGCTGATGTCTTCAGCTGATGTAGCCTTCTTCAGTTGTTATGAGGTCTGTGAGACTTAAAGGTTTTTCTAATCTGGCTTATTGGTTCTTTTGGTCCCAACAGCTACTGAACTTCAGAATTCTGTTGCGTGAGATCATCCACTTCAATTTCTGTATCGCTGAGACCTAGCAAATCTGAATTCTCTGAAGTTTCTTTCCTTGATGTTGAACTTGAACAACCCTTACCAAAAACCATTGCTATACATATAAGTGGATTGTGAATTGATATTGAAGATTTCTGTGTATTCTAAATGGAATATTAAGTGTCAATTTATATTGAAAGCAATGATATTGGTGCCAAAATTATCAACAAATAGTCAGCAATCAATTGAATAAACCATTAATTAATAAAATGGAAAGTCGAAACATTGCCTTTTCGATTCCCAATCGCATATATAATTGATTGAATTCACGAATCTTTGCGATCTTGTTCAACGAATCGTTGCGATTCGGTTTGCGGAATCGTTGCGATTCGGTTCGCGGATCGTAGTAGAGTGGTTCAATTTCCATTGAAAACGTAATTCGCCTAGTTTAGCGAACTGGATCGCAAATCAGAGAGCGATTGTTATGCGAATGAACCCGAATCTGGTACACTCGATCCGGTTCGCGATTCGTGGGGTGGGGGAGCGAATATTGTGACTATGGTCTGGTCTTTGATTCATTCAACTGTATAACTCTCTTCTTATTCTTATTTATCTATTTGGTATAATGTCATCTGATTGGTTTGATTTTTATTTTTGAGATGTGCCACTATCAATCAAAACAGACCAGATTTGATTAATTGAGTTGGGATTTAATCTAATATTGATGAGTTCGATTTAAAATGCTTCGATTTAACACATGCGTTTTTGGTTTAATATGTTTGAAGATGATGGATTGAAATTTGGCATGATATATATTGGGTTTCATAGATTTTAAGATCAATCTTCATACTTGTTTTTTTATCTATGAAGCAATACCAGTAATTATATAATTAAAAACAGAATCAGAAATAATGTCAATCAAGTATTTATAAGTGTTAATAACAACCATTGTTTAAAAAAGATACAGAAGCAATAATGTTAATCAAGTAATAAAACTCCTCTAATTATGCATACTTTATTTGAAAAACTAAATTCAAATTTAAATACCATTTATTCATACTATAATATTACGTGAAAGGTTTAAATACAAAGTATTTTAAGACTAAAAATTGCAAAAGATAATCTCAACTATTTATATCCTTAATCAATGGTTGAGATCAAAATTCTATGGGAAAGTTTTGTTAGAGTGCTATTTTAAAAATAGACACTTTCGTTGACTTTTTACAAGTTTCCCAATTTCTTTAAAACGTTCATAACTTTTACGTACGATATTATTTAGTTACAAAAATTGCATCAAAAACGAGCGTTTTTTTAACTTTAAAACATAGATTAAAGAAACTTATGTTATTAGCTCATATCTCGTCATTATGTATTTAGTGTAGTTCATTGTATCTGTTTGTTAGTTATTGTGTTTTTCTGAATACGATTATGTTTTTCTAAAATGATAAATTTTAAAAATAATAATAATAATTGAATAACATCGTCACGAATCTCTAATCTGTAAAACACAACAATAAATTAACAACTAACTAATTAAATACATTAAAAATAATTACCAAATAACACAATGTATCATTGTGTCCTTTGATCGTCATTGTGTTATATTAAACACTATGAGTTTTGAAAATACGTTGGTGAAAGTATGTCACTATGTACTTCTAATGGTAAAACACAATGTTAGATAACAAGTTTATATTAAACAACCACTGAAGAGTACTACTTCAGCTGTTGTGACAACCTCTGAAAACTTGAACTTCAGACTTTGTCTTCATTAGATGAACTTCAGACTTTGTCTTTAGTAGATACTTGCAGACTTTGTCTTCAGTACTTGAACTTCAGACTTTGTCTTCAGTACATGTCTTCAGCTGATGTCTTCAGCTGATGTAGCCTTCTTCAGTTGTTATGAGGTCTGTGAGACTTAAAGGTTTTTCTGATCTGTCTCATTGGTTCTTTTGGTCCAACAAACTCCCCCTGGACCAATGCAGCCAAAACCTTTAAGATTATTTAAGTCCCACTTATTAGGCAGAAAAGTTGTCTGTTTCTTCTGGATCAGCTCAGAAATGACCAATATAAGCACAGGCCTAGGAAGAGGTTTTAGTAGATCTAATTAGCAAAGGATGGATGGGAATTCTGTCTTGGGGAACTGGACATAGAGTTGTTACCCCATCCATGAAACCTACTTCCCTACAATGAGTCTGTAAGACTCTCTCATATAGGCCTCTAAGAAGACAATTTGTTCTTCTTATGTGAGTTCTTCAGCTCCTCTTTCAAAAAAGAACTCAGGCACATAATACTCAGATAGATATCTGACATGTTTCCCATTTCTTAACTCCACAGTTGTTATTTCTCTGTAAGCAAATTCATCAGGTGATTACCCTGTAGTAACAACTGGAGCTCATTATGTCTAACTTCTTCAAGCCTCTTATAAATTAACCCCTTTTTCATCATTTTGTTTTCTAACAACTTTTATGGGGAAAGATTACCTTTATAGGCTCTCTTGAAGTCTTCTAGGATTTCCCAGGGTGATACTACAATGGCCAGCATGATCACTGCATCTACAATCTTCTTCACTTGGCCATTGTATCTATGTGGAATGTTCTTCATGTGAATTCTATGACTCACCCTGGGATCAGGCCAGATTCTTACTCTCTCCTTCTGATATTGAAAAGTGAACCTGAGAGCATATAACCTCTGAGCATGTTTCCTTATTGATAGAATTGATGTAGTCTAAGGAAAGTCTTTATCAATTAAGCTCAACAGCTGCTCATCATGTTGTTTATGCTGTTCTTTTCTTCCAGCTTAACTTTTACCATTTGCCTCTGGATGTCAGGTGTGATTGTTGTTGGTTGACTCCTGGGCTCAGGCAACTTGATAACAGCTGAGATAGGCAGACTGTCCTCATCATCATCATCATCTTCTTCTTCTTCTTCTTCTTCTTCAAGCCTCAACACCCTTCTCTTCCTTTTGGGTGCATCATCGGCTGTTTGTGTTGGTTTCTTGGGTAAGGGAGTTGGTTTTGTGGGTTGTGATGTTGGTTGTTTTGGTGTGGGAGATTGTACAGGCTGTTCTAGCATTTTTATTGTAAGAGAGGCTTTGGACCACTTTGCTAGACATTCCTGCTCCCAGCACCAGCTTCATCGAGGGCTTCTATGAGTAATCCTTTGGTGAATGCTTCAGACGAACAGATCTTGTTGCTTATCTTCAAGATACTGTCACTGCTGGGCTTCTATGAGTAATCCTTTGGTGAATGCTTCAGACGAACAGATCTTGTTGGTTATCTTCAAGATACTGTCACTGCTCCATGATTTCATTTCAAGAACTGATCTCCCCAAATACTTTGCTATGAACCTGACCATAGCATCCAGCCTTTCCCTTTCATTTTCACTATAACCAGCCTATCGATGTTCAATCTCCTGAATCTCCAACTTCCTGATCTCAGAGTCAAGCTTAGCAGTATCAAATCCTTGTCTGAATAGCTAATCAATGATTTTATCCATTGGCCTGCTATGTTGCTCATCAGCTTCTTTAATCATTTCATCTAACTTCATCTCATCAGGAGTCTTTTCACCACCCTTCTTCTTGTATATGACATGAAAGTCCTTTTCTTTTTCTGTCCCCTTCTCCATCTCCTTTCCTTTCTCCATCTCCTTCTCCTTATTCAACTCCTTCTCCTTCTCCACCTCCTTCTCCTTCTCCACCTCCTTCTCCTTTTCTTCTTCAACTCTCTTCCTTTTGATTGCTTTCACCGACTTAGACTCCCCCTTTTTGGTTGCATTGGATTCAGGGGTTTGAATGTCAGAAAGCCTCTTAGTAACTGCATCATCAACCAGGGTTTGTATATTTGTGGAAAGCCTCTCATCAAGGGCTTGATGCACAATATCAGTTATTATAGGAGTGATGAGAGGCAGGGAAGATTTAAAAACAGCAACCATTTGCTCAGAGGGGTTCTGTCCCTGAGAAATGGTGCCAGAAGCAGAGGCTGGTGGCTGAGTAGTTGGGAGTGGCTCTGTGTATGGGGGACCTTCAGAAGAAGGTGCCATCTGTGGGTGAATATGGGCAGATGGACTTAATTCTTGAGACATTTTGGCAAGTAGTTCTTGTAGTCTACTTACCTCATCCTCAAGAATAGTGTTATGGGCTAAAACATCATAGAAGAAGCCCAGGTCATCATCAGTGTTTGTTGAATCATCTGACCTCCTGATTATATCAGGATGAACATGTGCTGAGTGTAGATCAGTATGCACATGTGCCCTTTTGTCTTGGAACTGGGGACTTCCTGCCTCAGGATGATGTCCTTCGTTAGCAGTTGCCTCTGGTGAGGTCTTAGAGATGATACCAACTTCAGCCTGTTCATGTGTTGAAGCAGGAGAAGTGGCAGCCTCACCAGAAGGTCTTATCTCCTCCTTTACACAGGGAGATAGAACATTGTAATCCCTGTGCCATGGGTTCTCAGCAACACTACGATCCTCCCTCTTAGTGGTTGAGGTGCTCCCAGTTGTGATAGGTTCCTGGGAGAGGGTGGAGTGTTAAGCTGAGTCAGCACTTTGGCAATTATAAGTGTTGGACTTTGTGGGGTGGTTGTAGTGGGAGATAGGGGTGAAACAGATTGCACCTGGGGAGAATGGTGCTCTTCAATGGTAACCTTCTCAAGTAAGAGAGATTCTAGAAATGTGGCTGCCCCAGAAGTGGTTGCTTCAGGATCCTGTTGAGAGGATACCTGAGCGGTTGTGGCTGGTAGAGTCTCTGTAACTACTGGGGGATTAATACCAGTAGTTACTTCCTGCCTTGGTGATGTAGGGGCATCCTCAGGGGACTCAACTCCCTGAGTAGCCTTTTTGGGCTTTTTATGTTTTGGTTTGGAGGGGACTTTGGATTTGGAGGATGAGGCAGTGGGTTCCAGCTTCTTGGGTTTTAGCAGCTTGGCAGCCTCTTTTAGGTGTGTGTCTGAGTTGTGCCTGGAGTATACTTCTGGCAAAACAGCCACAGCAGGGACTCCTAGGCCAACAAGGCCCTCAGCTTTTAATTGATTCTCAATAATGGCCATAAGAAACCTTGGATATAATATCCATCTGTTAGCCACAGGTTTCAAAGCCATATCTTTTAATTCCAAAAAGAAATTTCAGAAAAATTTAGATTTTGTTGTTCAAGGATGGAATACAATACCTGCTGCCACCTTGAGGACATTTGATCCCATGAAGATGATTTGGGGGCAAGGTAGACATTTACCATGTGAAAGATTAGGCGTTCAGAGTCACGGAAGTGCTTCTTCATGATTGTGGTAGCACTTAGGTCACCTTCGTATCCATAATGGGCGAAAGATAAGTCGGTTGTGCCCTTAGGATATTCAGTGTCGAAGGTGGCATCATTCAGATTGAGGGTTTTTCGAATAATATCAGAAGTGACGACCACCTTCTTTTGGTTGACAAACGACTGGAGAGTGACCTTGGCATCATTCTCACCAGTTGTGAGGGTAACGTTTGTCCAGAATTGTTTTAGGGATTCGGCGTGTATGATTGGATTCAGAAGAAAGGCCGTTTTGTAAGGAGATTCAACCATCAGATCGATGGCGTCATCGAACTTGGTCTAAAAAGCCGATTTGGTAAGGTAGGCTACACAGTTGTGGCGTGGTTTGAGTTGCATGGTCGCCATTAATGCAGGAGGGAAGTTCAGAGTTTTTTGAATAGTAGGGTTGTGAGAATGAAAAACTCTGAAGTTACGGCTTGGTATTTATAGGGTATGGTTATGAAACGGCTGATGGAAAACATCTGAAGGTTTTGGTGTTAGTCATCAGGAGTTTGAAACGACTAAAGACATGGTTTTAACCTTCAGAGGTTGTAAACGACTGAAGTCTTGGTGTGAGTCATCAGTAGTTGAAAACTACTGAAGACGTGGTTTTGGCTTCAGTTGTTTTGAAATGAAACATCAGTTGTTTAAATCAGCTGAAGAGTAAATTTACTCATCAGCTATTGTCGTCAATTTATAGGCTTCAGTTGTTTCATTCTGACCTTAACATTTACTCATCAGACTTTGTCTGATGTTCAGACGTTTCATTGGTCATCAGCTCTTTTGAATATTTATTCTTCAGCTCTTGTGAATAAATGTTCAGAAGATCTGTTGAAATAAATTATTCTTTAGAACTTGTGAACAAATATAGTCTTCAGTACTTATGTGTAAGATTACACATCAGTACTTTTGGACAAAATTTATTCTTCAGTACTTATTTGTTAGAAAAAGGCATCAGGAGTTATAACCACATCAGTAGTTGTAACTTCATCAGTTCTTTTCAACAAACAATGTATTTCAGTACTTTTTAAGTATTCTAGTCTTCAGTCTTTATACCACTTCATCAGTAGTTATGAAAAATGCTGAAGACAAAATAACTCATCAGTACTTATTTTTGACTTTTTGTATATGAATGCTCAGCAGTACTTGTGATCTGAGAGCATCAGTATTAGTCAATTTATTCCAGCTGCAGCATACCAAGCCTTAGCACCAGATTTTGAAAAGTTGCACTGTCTAAAGGCTTAGTAAATATATCTGCAAGCTCATCAGCACTAGGAACAAACTTCGGATCAATCAGACCTTTTTCATAATAATCCCTAATAAAATGATGTCTGCTCTCAATGTGTTTGGTCCTAGAATGCTGGACTGGATTCTTAACAATACAAAGAGCTGAAGCACTGTCCATTAGTAATGGAGTCTTAGTCTCTGTAATGCCATAATCCAATAATTGATTTTGAAGCCAGAGTACTTGAGATGTACAACTTGCAGCAGCAATGTACTCTGCTTCAGCAGTGGATGTAGCAATTGAAGTTTGTTTCTTACTCTACCAAGAAACCAAACAATTGCCTAGAAATTGGCATCCACCAGAAGTTGATTTTCTGGTTACTTTGCACCCTGCATAGTCACTATCAGAGAAAGCAATCAATTTGCAAGAGTGCCCAGTGGAATACCAAAGACCTAGAGATTGAGTTCCTTGCAAGTATCTAAAGATCCTTTTGACTGCAATCAAATGGGATTCTTTAGGTGCAGCCTGAAATCTGGCACAGACACAACTTGCAAACATAATATCTGGTCTAGAAGCTGTAAGGTACATCAAGGAACCAATCATACATCTGTAAAGGTTTCATCAACCGCTTTATCTTCCTGATTAACATCCAGTTGTGTGGTGCTGCTCATGGGAGTAGAACAGGGCTTACAGTTTTGTAAATCAAACTTGTTCAGAAGATCTTTTGTATATTTGGACTGATGAATGAAAGTTCCATCAGCTCTTTGTTTGATTTGCAAACCCAGAAAGAACTGTAATTCTCCCATGGCACTCATTTCAAACTTTTGTTGCATTAACTTTGTAAATTTATCACACAGCTGTGGATCAGAGGATACAAAAATAATATCATCTATATAAATTTGAACAAGTAGCTTATGTTGTCCTACTTTCTATATGAATAAAGTTTTATCTATGGAGCCTCTAGTGAAATTATTTTGAAGAAGAAAATTAGACAATGTTTCATACCAGGCTCTAGGAGCTTGTTTCAACCCATATAGAGCCTTATCAAGCTTATACACCCAATCTGGATGTTTATTATCCTCAAAACCTGGTGGTTGACACACATAAACCTCTTCTTTTATTTTACCATATAAAAATGCACTTTTGACATCCATTTGAAAAACTTTAAGATTATGAAAGCATCATAAGCTAAGAACAATCTGATTGCCTCCAATCTGGCTACAGGGGCAAAGGTTTCATCATAATCAATACCTTCTTCTTGTGCAAACCCCTGTACAACCAGTCTGGCCTTGTTCTTGACAATTTGACCCTTTTTATCAGTTTTATTCCTAAACACCCATTTAGTGCCTATTGCACACTTACCTTGGGGTAAAGGAACCAGCTCCCACACTTGCTGCTTTTTGAACTGAAGAAGTTCAAGTTGCATGGCTTCAACCTATCCATTGTCTCTTAATGCAACATGATAATTCTTTGGCTCTTACTAACTGATGAAGAGAGCATAGAAGCAGAAATTGGACAATTGACTTCTTGTTGAAACTCCAGCATTGATATCACCAATGATCTGAGACATTGGGTGATTCTTCAGCTCTTGATAAACAATGAGATCTGTGCAAGTGTTTGTAGGAGAGTCAGCAGCAATAGATGTTGATGCAGATTCTTGAAACCATATAGGAGATGGCAACTCAAATGAAGTAGATGATTCAGAAATCTCATCAGCATTTGTTATGGATGGAGCTACTGAAGATACAGGAGCATCAAGTTTAGACGACTTAGGCAGTTGATACTAAACCTGAAAAGGTGAGTACTGCCAGCATCATCATCAGTACCACCAGGTGGAGAACTGTTTGCAGTTGGTGATGGATTATCAGGAACTACAACAGCTGGAGACTGATAAGGAACATATTGCAGTATGTCCAAATCAAATAACTCCACAGGGTTTTGTGGGATTTTATCCTTTGGAGATTCATTAAACTTCACATGCAATTTATCCTTTGGAATGCTAAATTGCCGCTTGATTCCCTTTGACAAGTAGAACTCATCAAGTGTGTGATTTCTAAATTCTGTTCCATTATCACTCCTTACACACTTGACTGGAAGGGAATATTGTTTCTCAACATACAACACAAAGTACATAATAGCTTGTGCAGCTTCATCTTTCGAATGCAAGAAGAAAGTCCATACAAATCTGGAGTAATCATCTACAATCACCAGACAACATTTCTTCTTTACCATGCTCGTCACTCTTACAGGACTAAAAAGATCCATATGCAATAGTTGCAAGCAGGCAGTGGAATTTGGCTCTTCTATTGGAGGAAATGATACTTTGTGTTGCTTCCCTTTTAAACAAGCAGAGCAGTTGATATCACATTTGAACTCCTTCATTGGCAATCCTCTTACTAAACCATGGTGGATCAGCTGGTTCATGGTTTTGAGATTCACATGACCAAGCCTTCTATGTCATAGATTAGATTCCTGAGGAGGGGCCTTAGAGAATAGGCAAGGATGACCTTTTAGATCAATTCTTTGATAAATCTAAGGTATATACTCTTCCTGTGTTATTGGCCTTCAGGATAGTATGTTCATCCAGCACCTTGTCAATCAAACTCAGAACTTTGGAAGACAGAATCCTGCAGCTCTGACTGGTGAAAAGGGCAACATGACCTTTATCACCCATTTGACTGACACTCAAGAGATTATACTTGAGATTCTTCACATGGTTGACATCATCAAACCTTATTTCACCATTGGAAACAAAGCCTTTGCCGATGATTTAACCCTTAGCATCATTACCAAAAGAAACAAACCCCTTCTTTCCTTGAGAGTAATCATTAAGAAGAGAGCTGCTCCCTGTCATATGCATGGATCCGCCACTGTCCACATACCAGATGCTTCTTTGGCATGCTGAAGAACCCTATGATTCCTGTGATGTTGAAGCATTTGAGGATGAACCATCAGTAGACTCCAGAGCCATAAGAGTAAGATTTCCAAAAGGATTTTCACCACCATGTTGACCAGCACCAGGAAATAGTTGTTCATGATAACTAGAAATGTCATCTGGTAAACTGCTCCAATCAACAACTCCAGGAGTGAAAAAGCTATGTTGTGGTTGAGATTGAGATTGTTGATGAGATTGAGATGGTTAAGGATCAAGTAGGGCATGTGGTTATTGAGCTATGGGTGCTTGAACCTGATTGGACTAAGGCATGTAGAAACAGGGGTAAGGATATGGCATAGGACTTTGAGGGACAAAATATGCAGGAGATGATTGAACTTGTGATAGATGACCAGAACTGGTGGAATGTTGCCCTTTGTTTTGTGAGCTATTGGCTGGGAACGTGACAAAGGGTGCAGATGAGTTAGATCCAGATGATCTACACTCTCTTGCAAAGTGTCCAAGTTTATGGCACTTGTGACATCTCAACTTGCTCTTGTCAAAACCAACCTTGGTTTTGCTAGAGAGACCTGGAAATTTCCTACCAGTCCTTTTGTAGAACTTTTAAGATCTGATGTTAATCATTTCCATTTAACTCAAAATATCCATCTCTTCCAATCATCATCTGGAATTCCTTTCAAATCATCCATTCAAAAGCACAAATTATCCCTCATACCACCTGAATTATCAACACCAACAAAAGCATGTTCTCCACTGTTTGTAGAGAAATCAATATGCTCATCATATGAACTTTCTGATGCAGCATACTCTGACTCTCGACCGACCAGTGCAGTATTTCTTGGTAGAAAGTCATCAGTGACCTTCCCAGAAGAAGACAGTTTCCTTTTTTGTTCTATCTCTCTTTCAAATGTCAGTAGTTTCCTATGAAGTTGGGTGAGAGATAGAGTGTCCAGATTTACACTGGGGCGTAGGACAATAGTATATGTGTCCCATCTATCAGGCAGGGATCTGAGGAATCTGTTGTTCATCTGGCTATTTGAGTATTCCTATTTAACCATTTTCAACTCAGAGATCAAACAGGAAAATCGCTCAAATTGTCTGACTCACCCTTTCTATGAGAGAATGTCTCATATTGCTGGGTAAGGATTTCTCTAGTGTTTGCCAAAACCTCATCAGTTCCTCCGAATTGTTCCTTCAGAGCAACCCAGAGATCATGAGCAGTTTCATGGCATAAGCCATGATTAGATTTCATTAGGCAGTGCCATGGCTAGAATTCCATGGGCTTTAGCATCAATTTCAAATAGTTTTAGATCCTCATCCGAATACTGCTCTGGTTTCTTCGAACCATCTCATTATTCTCCAGAAGACTCACTATAGGCTTGTATGGTCCATGGACCATAGACTTCCAAGAACCTGTCGTTATTGATTGACAGGTGATGGAGCATTCGGCGTTGCCATATGTTATACTCACTCCTGACAAGTATCGGAGGCTTTGTTGAGGAGCCAGTATTGTGAGGATCATTTGTTGGTGTAGCCATTTTCTCAGATTCAAATCAATTCAATGTAATTTTAATAAATCTAGCTCAAAACTCAACAAATCAGTTTTAAACACAAGGAACCTCAAATTAATTCACCGGAAGCAACAGAAAATCAAACTCTATAACCAATTCTTGCAAATTTGCTAATTCGATCAAACTTAGATATCAAAAGAGCAGCTTTAATGATCAATTGTTAAATCGATCAATAATTAACCAGCTCTGATACCATTTGAAGGGATCTCTGATCTAGTTTGACCAATTAGATTTGATACGCAGCGAATAGTATAAGAATTAGATGAAATTCAAGCAAGAACACAATGATATTTCAATGAAAAGTACTGTTATAGAGAGAGAAAGTATTTCTGCAAAAAGGAATTTTTTCATTTAACACATGCTTCAGCAATTAGAAAATTAGGTCAACCTTTCTTTTATAAGGAAGGTGACGTCAGCAGATGTCACTTGATAGTGACATCTAACCGTTTTACAAATAACTACTGAAAATAACATAACTACTGAAATGTCTACAACAACTGACATCTATTACTTACAACTAACAAGTGTAAACTCTGACGTACTGAAGCTACAACGTCTTACATTAGCCAACTACTGAAAGCAAACTACCGAAACTACAAAAGAAAACTACTGAAATAAAACCATCACAACTACTGAAGAGTACTACTTTAGCTGTTGTGACAACCTCTGAAGACTTGAACTTCAGACTTTGTCTTCATTAGATGAACTTCAGACTTTGTCTTCAGTAGATACTTTCAGACTTTGTATTCAGTACTTGAACTTCAGACTTTGTCTTCAGTACATGTCTTCAGCTGATGTAGCCTTCTTCAGTTGTTATGAGATCTGTGAGACTTAAAGGTTTTTCTGATCTGGCTCATTGGTTCTTTTGGTCCAATAGCTACTAAACTTCAGAATTCAGTTGCGTGAGATCGTCCACTTCAATTTCTGTATCGCTGAGACCTAGCAAATCTGAATTCTCTGAAGTTTCTTGCCTTGATGTTGAACTTGAACCACCCTTACCAAAAATCATTGCTATACATATAAGTGGATTGTGAATTGATATTGAAGATTTCTATGTATTCTAAATGGAATATTAAGTGTCAATTTATAATGAAAGCAATGACATTGGTGCCAAAATTATCAACAAATAGTCAGCAATCAATTGAATAAACCATTAATTAATAAAATGGAAAGTCGAAACATTGCCTTTTTGATTCCCAATCGTGTATATAATTGATTGAATTTATGAATCTTTGCGATCTAGTTCACGAATCGTTGCGATTCGTTTGCGGAATCGATCGTGGATCGTAGAAGAGTGGTTCAATTTCCATTGAAAACGTAATTCGCCTATTTTAGCGAACTGGATCGCGAATCAGAGAGCGATTGGTATGCGAATGAACCTGAATCTGGTACACTCGATCCGGTTCGCGATTCGTGGGTGGGGGAGCGAATCTTGTGACTATGGTCTGGTCTTTGATTCATTCAACTGTATAACTCTCTTCTTATTCTTATTTATCTATTTGATATAATGTCATCTGATTGGTTTGATTTTTATTTTTGAGATGTGCCATTATCAATCGAAACAGACCAGATTTGATTAATTGAGTTGGGATTTAATTTAATATTGATGTGTTCGATTTAAAATGCTTCGATTTAACACATGCGTTTTTGGTTTAATATGTTTGAAGATGATGGATTGAAATTTGGCATGATATATATTGGGTTTCATAGATTTTAAGATCAATCTTCATACTTGTTTTTTTATATCTATGAAACAATACCAGTAATTATATAATTAAAACAGAATCAGAAATAATGTCAATCAAGTATTTATAAGTGTTAATAACAACCATTGTTTAAAAAAGAAACAGAAGCATTAATGTTAATCAAGTAATAAAACTCCTCTAATTATGCATACTTTATTTGAAAAACTAAATTCAAATTTAAATACCATTTATTCATACTATAATATTACGTGAAAGGTTTAAATACAAAGTATTTTAAGACTAAAAATTGTAAAAGGTAATCTTTAAAAACTGTAAAAGATAATCTCAACTATTTATCTCCTTAATCAATGGTCAAGGTCAAAATTCTAGGGAAAAGTTTTGTTAGAGTGCTATTTTAAAAATAGACACTTTCGTTGACTTTTTACAAGTTTCTCCATTTCTTTAAAACGTTCATAACTTTTACGTACGATATTATTTTGTTATAAAAATTGCATCAAAAACGAGCGTTTTTTATCTTTAAAACATAGATTAAAGAAACTTATGTTATTAGCTCATATCTCGTCATTATGTATTTAGTGTAGTTCATTGTATCTGTTTGTTAGTTATTGTGTTTTTCTGAATACTATTATGTTTTTCTAAAATGATAAATTTTAAAATAATAATAATAATTGAATAAAATCGTCACGAATATCTAATCTATAAAACACAATAATAAATTAACAACTAATTAATTAAATACATAAAAATAATTACCAAATAACACAATGTATCATTGTGTCCTTTGATCGTCATTGTGTTATATTAAACACTATGAGTTTTGAAAAATACGTTGGTGAAAGTATGTCACTATGTACTTTTAATGGTAAAACACAATGTTAGATAACAAGTTATATAATCTATTAAAAAATAAATAACAAAATAACACATTATGTTATCTTCAATACTATGAGTTTTAAAAAATATGTTGGTGAAAGTATGTCATTGTCTATTTCTAATTCTAAAACGCAATGATAGATAACAAGTTTATAATTTATAAAAACAATACAAAAATAACATAAAGTAATCTAAAACGTAAAATTTAAATGTAATACACATAACAAATAATGTAAAATATATGACACAATGAACGTATAATACATAATAAGCTTATGTATATGATACAATAACCTTACCACAATAACCTTACCCTAATTTTACATTAATATAATTTATCAACATTAATTTTTACCCAAAATAATAATATTTCAATCATTAACAATCCCATGCATTTATACGGACACAAACTATAAAATTAGAATACATGTACATATTTTACAAAAAATTAGATTTTGATAATTTAATCTATAATTTAAAATGCTTATAAATTACCGCTCTTCTTAGATAGATTATTAAACAATCTTTTAATAAAAAAAATTTAGAACCCACAATTTAATATATCTTGTAAACTTTTCTAATATGGTATCTTCCAAAATCTTCTCCCATAATATATGGAGAATCATATTTATATAATAGAAATGTTGTATATATATTATTTGAAATTTGAAAATCAGTTTCTAAAATATTCAATCATTAAGCATCTCATGCATTTATACAATCATGATATATAAACTTAGTATGCATGTACATATTTTTAAAAATTTAAATAATTAACATTTAATCTACAACTTAAAATGTTTATAAATTTGAGCTTTTTTAAAACAGATTACTAAAACTTCAACAAAAATTTAAATCCCACAATTTAATATATTGTGTAAACTTTTTAAATACATTATCTTCCAAAATCCCCTCCCAAATTATATAGAGAATCATATTTATATTGATAGAAGTGTTGTACAGATATTATTTTAAATTCAAAATTCAGTTTCCAAAATTTTCTACGAAATTTCATCCTAAATTAACTTTGAATGTTAACAAAAAAAATCTAAAATTTTCTATTATATAATTCACAATTCAAAATCACCATTCACAATCACAATAGACCGTTCTTATTTTCATTCATATACCACTGTTAACAAACATTTGTGATTTTCATCAATACGGCCATCAAAGACTCACATATTTTTCTACATCTCTTCTAATACTCTTTTTCATTAAACACACCCTAATAATACTTCATCTTTTCTATTACACTTCTCCATTGACAAACTAATTGTGCATCTTCATTTACATAATATTAATAGTGTATCTTATTACACTACTCCACGGGTTATCATTTGAGGTTACCTACTTAAAAGATGTCGACATATCACATCGTGATTATATGCTCAAAGTTCATGTACTCCGTATATGTAGGCGACACATTATACCAATCCGGGTGATGTTTATTCTATGGAGTTTATTGTGGTTGATGAGAAGGTTTGTTAACATTAATTTATTTACCTATTAGTGAATAATAATATTCTCAAATATACTATGCATACTTCATTTAATTGTTTTATTCTACTTCCAAGGAACTACAATGCAAGGAAACTTTCTTAAAAAATGGTTCCCCAAATTTAAGAAGTTGGTCACTGATTTAGGTTTTAATTTAACATTTTCACTTCCATCTTATCTTATATTACTCTCACATAAACAACATGTATTTGCCTCATTTTATTTTTTTAATGGGATAATTGTTTAATCAAATGTTTAAATTTTATGATAATACAGGTTGTTATTAGATCGTCAAACCTACTATTGGGTTGAACGAATACAAGTATAGGTACGTGGATAACAAAAACAAGATTGGCCTTTACTGTGACACTCAAGTTTTTCAATGCACAGATTTTTCTAGGCCGAGTTATGGTTTCTCATTTACAAGTTTTCTCCCGATTATTGAAAAAGTGATTACAGATGAACACCCATAGGTAAAGGTCATTTTTATCTGATTATAATACTTACTTGTGGGTTTTGGACTATGTTTTTCATGAATATACTAACATATATTTATGTTTTGTGTAGATGTGATTGGTTTTGTTATTGAAGTTTCTAACCTCAAACAACTCACAACTAAAAAAGGAAAAGAAACAAAAAGAATTAACATCCTCCTTTTTAGTTTACCTCTTATAACAATATTTATATTTATTCTACAACAAAGTTCTGTTTAATATTTTACATTATTATTTATACTTTTTTGTGACAGGATGCACAAGATATACCTTTTATTATGGGACTATTGTGCAGACTAGATATTAGAGCATGTTCAAAACAAAGGAGTTATTCTGTCACCGGTATTCTGCAGTTCGGTACATTGAAGTATTATTTGGTTATGTGAACAATTCCTTCAATGTTCGAGGCTCTTCATCTATGATAAAATTGATGAAATACTTTCCTCTAAAAGAAGGTTCAAATATATTACTATCAAATAATAAATTTACTTCCAATTATCAATTTATTAAACAAAATAAATACTTATACATATTGTACATATGTATTCCAATTTTCAGGCTCATTCAAAACTCTAGTTTATCTATATCGACAACTGAGTCATTGACGATGTCAAGGATGTTTTTATCTCTTTATGATGAGTATGTTGTTAAATCTGAGACAGATTTAACAACATTGCTGAGATAAATTTGAATGAGGTATTATTTAAAACCTATTTTATTTATTGAATCTATTAATATGATATGAAATTAACGTTTTAATCCATTCGCTCAGGTTAAGTCTGTTGTGATTGTTGGCATAATTAAGTTGATACCTGTAGAGTTACCTTGGTTTTATGACGCGTATAAAGCTTGTAACAAGAAGCTTATCAAAAACGGTGACAAAGATGGTTCAATGCTCGACCAAGAATCAGATATTACCTGCAATACGGGCGACTGCAAAGGATCTATTATCCATACTTTACAATGGTTTAAACTTACTCATCATTTCTCTTCTTTATTAAGAATAGTTTATACTAACTTTGATATGTGTGACTTTTGTTTTCAATA
This sequence comes from Flaveria linearis, assembly GCA_024085815.1. Lineage (NCBI taxonomy): Eukaryota > Viridiplantae > Streptophyta > Magnoliopsida > Asterales > Asteraceae > Flaveria > Flaveria linearis. Next base: position 34,967,096 of record CM044015.1, read on the forward strand.
ATATTTTAATGTAACACCCGGAAAATTTTCAAATCGAGTCAAGTGATAGTGATGGGCTCGGATGAAAACCATTTAATAAATATAAATGGTTGCGGGTATTACACCGAGTTAACCCTCCGGGTCACGAGTTTAACGAGTTTGGGGTCCCTGGAACGCCTGGCATATAAATAGATGGATCAGCTGAGCAACTCTCATTTTCACTCAAGCGCCATTCTAGAGAGAGAAAGTGTAGAGAGAGAAAGTGTCGGATTGAAGCTCGGGTGGTCAAGAATCGAAGGCTGTGTTTGTGGACTCCTAAACTACAAGAATCAAGGTAAGAAACGTATCTAAATTGCTACATTTGGTGAAAAACCGAGTGTGGGATTTTGAGGTTTTAAAGTGGCAAAAATCGCCCCAAAACACATGTTTTAGGGTAAGAAAACGTGTAATGAGCCTAGATATAGCTTCCTGGATGATAATCCAAGGGTTTGGGTGGAAAGGATTGGATTTTGGGCTAAAACGAGCTGATTCGTAAATTTCAGCTCGTTCTACGAATTTAAGGTCTCGACCAGCGAAACTGCAAGTTCGTCCAGCGAAACTGGAAGGATTTACAGCGAAGTTACAGTTTCGCTGCAGCGAAACTACATATTCGCCTGAGCGAAACTATAGTTTCGTTGATGACTATGCCAATGCCCAAGTTGACCTTAGATATTGCGAAACTAGGGAATTCCAACGAAAGTTGGGCGCTCGAGGTAGCAAATCTATCCAGCGAAACTAGCAGAAATGCTGCCCGGCGAAACTAGCAGCGATACTACTGATTTGCCCAGCGAAACTGCTGGCGAATTTACGGGCGAAACTACCTGCGAACTTAGTAGCGAAATTAGGCAGAAATTAACCCTTTGAGTGTTAACTTATCTGCAGGCAGTGTAGTGTGACCCGCGACTTTAAGGCTTGATTAAGAAGCTGCTTGTCAAGCACAGGTGAGTTCTAGGACCCCTCATTTACTGATTTTAAACGATTTGGGGCTGGAACACATATAAACTTGTTTACTGACATATGTATGTATGACCCATTTGGGTATAATGTTGTGTTATACGTCTAAGGTATGGTTGTGGACTCGGCACGTTATATAAGGTCCTAGTATGAGTCCCCACGGTCTTGGAGGGACAGTTAGTGCTACTGCACCAAGATGACGCATAGTAAGTCCGGATTCGGGGAGGATACGGGTGTAAGTGCCTAGTGATGATTGATGATGTAGGCAATGTATGTACGAGGTTATGTATGATGATGCATGTATGATGTTATGTATGACGATGTACGTATGATGCTATGTATGATGATGTATGTATGATGTGTGTGTTCCTTATAATAATGTATGAATATCTTTCTCTGGCTTTACATATTAATGAACGAACGAACGAAGTATTATGTAACGTAAAGTGAAAGATAACGAAAGAGGAACACGATGACGAATGCATGTATTAATGAATGAACGAATGATTAAAAGATGATGAATACATGCATTAATGAACGAACGAACGAAATATGTCTGGCAAACATTGGATAAGTTTAACAGGTCCTTCTTAGTGATTGACCATATGTATGGTATCCCTACCGCTTACCTCTAGTACCGTGGCATACGTTTTGCTGTTCATTTATGACTTGGCCCGGTAGCTAATAACGTTCGGGTATAGCAGATGGTAGTGGTACAAAAGATACCCAATGTGCAAGAAAAGATGTAACGGGTACTTGTCATTCGACCACAGTAATCATGGCTGGTGCCATGAAGTGGGTAAAGCCTGACAGGACCTAAACGAGAAGTGAAAGATAACGATGTATGACGAACGAACGAATGAACGAATGAGATAATAAAGATATTATCTATATGTATGTATGATGTATGATCACGTGTAAAGAATGAACGGTTTTAATAAGAACAAAGTATGTTTATTATAAAACTAGAACTCACTCAGCAACGCTGACTTTTTATGTGTTTCCAGTTGGCAGGTAGCGTTGCTAGGGATGGCACGAGGCGGCTACTCAGCTCTTTTGGGATGGCATTCTCCATTTCATAATGCTGCAACGTCATGCGTTGCGGGCCCATAATGCACGCAACTCATCACGTTGCATGCCATTACGAGATTTCTTGAGGATTCCCATAAAAGGGATTACTTAAGAAATCTCCTTTAATTTTGATAATGCTGCCACGCACTGGAAGTGCGTGTGCATAGCACATGCAACGAAATATGTTGCATGAGAGTGTCAAGAGTGTTCCGTAAGGGTTCCGATGTACGGAATTACCTAAGGAATATTCTTTAGTATAAAAATATAATTTTTATATTTTTGAACTTAGTATCTTCTCTAGAGGTCGCTGTATGACCCTATGGTTGCTGAGGATTCATATGACGAGATTACTTATGTAATCAAGGTTTCATATGCTTCAGTAGCAATCATAGCAAGATAGGCAAAGAAGGGAAAGCTGTATTTTATAATCATGTCAATGATGTAATGACTTTTATGAATGAATGAGAATGTATATTTATTAATTCCGCTGCGTTATTTTATGATTATATACATTCTGTATGTTGTACGTGCGATGAACCACCAACCGTAAGGCGCCCGGGAGCGGGGTCTTACAAGTTGGTATCAGAGCAAAAGTTTAAGTAAAATAGGTAAATTTTCAAAATAAACCTAAAACTTAAACTGAGAAATGGGACAGAAAGGGGATGAATGCCATCTGAGTAGCTGCGTGCCATCAGGTATTTTCTTAATGATAATCAAAGTTATATGCGCGTGTAATGTGGTTTATGTGTGCTGTTAGATTTAGATACTGATGTAGTCAGTAAGGGTAATGCTTGGGGTGCGAAAAGTAGAGTAAGTGACTAATCACAACTGGCCACTGTAATTAGCAACTTACTGTACTTAACATAAACTGAGCTATTTCCTTGAATGACCGTGTTGGTATTTGAACCTTTCGGTGTGAGATAGAAGATGGTCGGTGGTAGATCATCTAAAGCCCCACTTGGGGAGGCAGTGGCGGAAGTGGTGCGGAACCACGAGCCACAAGAGAAGACCTAGACTAGAGAAGAAGGTTCCTGAAGAACCTAATACTACTCCCTCGGGGGGAGTGGATGTAGTGATGATTTGAGGGCCTCGGTGAAAGAGACAGTGATCGAGGAGGTGCACCAAGTCATGCAGACGATCTTACCGTCTGTAGTGACCGAGGTGATAAAAAGCTGTACGCGAAGATGAGAGGCGAGGGAGGAATCGAGCCTCAGGGAGGCGGCAGCAGCAACAAGGGCCGGAAACGGTTCTTTCTGATGATGAAGAGGAGGAGGAGGAGGAGGCGAGCGTGAGACAACACGGGGTTGTAACTACGGGGCATTTATGAGGTGCAAGCCCCCGACTTTTGATGGTTCTGGTACAGCTGCCGATGCTCACCAATGGGTGAGAGAGATGGAGGCAGTCCTCGATATCAGTGACTGCCAAGAGGATAAAATGGTTAAGTTTGCTACCCACTCGTTTACGGGGACGGCGTTGTGCTGGTGGGACAATATTGTCCAGGCTGAGGGTAGCAGGGCCATTGGGAAGATGAAATGGTCCAAACTGAAAAGGATGGTGATCGAGGAATTTAGTCCTCGACGGGAAATGGACCGAGTTGAGAGAGAGTTTCTGCAGCTGGAGGCAGGGACGATGACCCACCAACAATACACTGCTAAGTTCAACGATATAGCGCGATTGGTCCCAGAGCAGGTGACGCCGGTGTCTCGAAAGATCAACCGGTATATTCAGGGGTTGCCGGCCGAAATACGTTGGCATTTGATTTCCGCTCGACCAAGTACTTTCAGGTCGGCGGTGGATTTGGCGGGGAGGTTGTACGACGAGCGAGCTGCGTTGGCGAAGGCTGAGGGCGGTAAGAAAGGAGGTGGCGAGAAGGGTTGGCAGGGAAAGAGGTTTGGTCGAGGTGATACCTCGACAAGTAACAAGAAGGCAAGGGTAGACGACCGCCGAGTGGTCGCGAAGGGAGCAGGGATGAGGAAGTGTGGACAGTGTGGGAAAGAGCACTCGGGGGAGTGTAAGTGGGGATCCAACATCTGTTTCAAGTGTGGGAGGACTGGGCATATGGCCAAGGATTGCCGAATGGGCAAGTGTTTTAACTGTGGGGAAAGTGGTCATATGAGTAGAGATTGCAAGAAACCGAGGGCTGAGGCTCAGGGGAGAAGAAGACGGGAGGAGAAGCACCGAGGGCAAAGGCTAGGGCGTTCACCATGACGCAGGAGGAGGCTAGAACGGACCCTGACGTTGTGTCCGGTACGTTCCTAATAGACCAAATTTTAGCCTCTATATTATTTGATTCGGGTGCTAGTAGGAGTTTTATTTCTACTCCCTTCTGTGCTAAACTACCTGTTAGAAGTAAATGCCTCGATAAGTCCTTTGAAGTAGAAACCACTATTGGTAAATCCACTAGGGTTACGGATGTGATTGAAGGCTGTGCCATAGAATTAGAGGGCCATAGGTTTGCTGCCAAGTTACATGTGATGCCTCTAGGAGGATTTGATGTAGTGTTAGCGATGGACTGGTTAGCAACCTACGAAGCGAATATCGTGTGCCGAAAGAAGATGATTAGACTGACGGCGACCGACGGAAGTCCGGTGACAATATATGGCGATCGAGTTAACGATTCCGAAGGTGATCTCGATGGCGGTGGCGGGAAAGTGTATGAGGCGCGGATGTAGCGCCTACTTATGTTATGTAAAGAATGTAGAGACACCAACACCACAGCTATGCGATGTGCCAGTGGTGTGTGACTTTCCAGACGTGTTTCCCGAAGACTTATCGGGATTGCAACCTGACCGAGAGATCGAGTTCCAGATCGACCTGATACCGGGTGCCCAGCCTGTCGCAAAAGCACCATATCGCTTGGCTTCGACGGAGATGAAAGAGTTGATGGAGCAGTTGCAGGAGCTGCTAGATAAGGGGTTTATCAGACCGAGTATCTCACCTTGGGGTGCTCCGGTCCTGTTCGTAAAGAAGAAGGATGGTAGTATGAGGATGTGCATCGACTACCGCGAACTGAATAGGCTGACGGTGAAGAACAGATACCCTTACCAAGGATCGATGACTTGTTTGATCAACTTCAGGGTGCCAGTTGGTTTTCAAGGATAGATCTTCGATCGGGGTACCATCAACTGAAGGTGAAGGAGCAGGATATCCCTGAAACAGCCTTTCGTACGCGCTATGGTCACTACGAGTTTCTTGTCATGTCTTTTGGGTTGACCAATGCGCCGGCTGCTTTTATGGATTTGATGAACCTAGTGTGCCGACCAATGTTAGATAAATCAGTGATTGTATTCATCGATGATATCCTGATTTATTCGAGAAGTGAAGAAGAGCATGCCGGGCATATTCGGGAAGTATTGGAAACGTTGAGAAGGGAGAAATTGTACGCCAAGTTCTCCAAGTGCGCCTTTTGGTTACGCGAGGTGCAATTTCTGGGTCACGTAGTGAATGCAGAAGGAATAATGGTGGACCCAGCAAAGGTTAAGGCCGTGATGCAATGGAAGTCACCGAAGACGCCAACCGAGATTCGCAGCTTCTTGGGGCTGGCGGGCTACTATAGAAGATTTATTCAAGACTTCTCCAAGATAGCCTCACCTTTGACAAAATTGACTCGCAAGGATGTAAAGTTCGTGTGGGGTTGAGAACAGGAGGACGCTTTTGAGGAATTGAAGACGAGACTGACACAAGCTCCTGTCTTGACACTGCCCGAGGGAAATGAAGACTTGGTGGTCTATTCAGATGCATCCTATTCTGGGCTGGGTTGCGTATTGATGCAGCGCGAAAGGTCATAGCCTATGCATCTCGACAACTGAAGACCCACGAAGTCAATTATCCCACGCACGACCTAGAACTAGCTGTGGTGGTTTTCGCGTTGAAGATTGGCGGCACTATCTATACGGGACGAAGTGCACCATCTTCACGGATCACAAGAGCTTGAAGTACTTCTTCGAGCAGGGATCTAAACATGAGGCAGAGGCGTTGGTTGGAGCTGATAAAAGATTATGATTGTGAGATCCATTACCACCCGGCAAAGCCAATGTAGTGGCTGATGCCCTTAGCCGGAAGGAAAGGCCCGAGCCGATTCAGGTGAAGGCTTATCAGCTATTATGACCTCTGACGTGATGACACAGGTTAAGGAGTTCCAAGAAGAGGCTTTAAAGGAAGATCGTCTTAACTCCGAAAGGATGAGAGGTCTAGTTACAGAACTGGGTGAGAGCACTCTTGGTGTTAAGACCCGGTTTGGGCGAGTGTGGATTCCTCGGTACGGGGGTCTACGTAGAAAGATCATGGATGAGGCCCATAAGACTCGATATTCCATTCACCCCGGCGCTACCAAGATGTATCAAGACATGAAGAAAGACTATTGGTGGCCGGGCATGAAGCGTGATGTGGTGGAATATGTGAGTAAGTGCATGACTTGTTCACAGGTCAAGGCAGAGCATCAGAAACCATACGGAAAGATCCAACCGTTGGATATACCCGAGTGGAAGTGGGAGCACATCACCATGGATTTCATCACGAAACTACCACGTACCCCGAAAGGTATGATGCTATATGGGTGATAGTTGATCGATTGACGAAGAGTGCCCACTTCCTACCGATCCGCGAGACGTATTCATCTGAAAGATTGGCGGATCTATTTATCAAAGAAGTTGTAGCTCGTCATGGCGTACCGGTGTCTATTGTGTCTGACCGTGACACCCGGTTTACCTCCAAGTTTTGGAAGAGGTTTCATGATGCAATGGGGACGAGGCTACACATTAGCACGGCATATCACCCCCAGACAGACGGTCAGTCTGAGAGGACGATCCAAACACTCGAAGACATGCTTCGAGCGTGCGTGATCGATTTTGGAGGAAGTTGGGACGATCACCTGCCGTTAGCAGAATTCTCGTACAATAACAGTTATCATGCCAGCATTGGTATGCCGCCCTACGAGATGTTGTACGGTAGGAAATGTAGGACGCCCGTATGTTGGGGAGACATTGGACAGAAGTGGCGGAGAAGACGACAAAAGTAGTAAAGATCTCAAGCGGCGAAAGACAGAGTCGTATGCTGACAAGAGGCGAGACGATAGAGTTCAAGGTCGGTGATCGGTCATGTTGAAGGTCTCCTTAGAAAGGAATTATTAGGTTCCGAAAGCGGGGTAAACTGAGCCCGTGGTATATAGCCCTTTCCGAATTATCCCGTGTGGGAGAGGTGGCCTATAGGTTGGAACTGCCAGATGAGCTGAGTGGAATTCACCCGACCTTCCACGTATCTCATTTGAGGAAATGTTTGGCCGATGAAGATATGGTTGTACCGTTGGAGGATATCGAAGTAGACGAACGGCTCAACTATGTGGAGCAACCAGTGGCGATCATCGATAGAAAAGAGAAACGGCTAAAAACAAAGTGGTTCCTCTTGTGCGTGTACAGTGGAAGCACAGGAAGGGATCTGAGTCTACGTGGGAGACTGAAGAAGAGATGAGACAACATTACCCACATCTGTTCGAAGAATAACAGGTTTCGGGGACGAAACCTAAATAAGGGGGTGGACTTGTAACACCCAGAAAAATTTTCAAATCGAGTCAAGTGATAGTGATGGGCTTGGATGAAAACCATTTAAAAATATAAAATGGTTGCGGGTATTACACCGAGTTATCCCTCCGGGTCACGAGTTTAACGAGTTTGGGGTCCCGGGAAGGCCTGGCATATAAATAGATGGATCAGCTGAGCAACTCTCATTTTCACTCAAGCGCCATTCTAGAGAGAGAAAGTGTAGAGAGAGAAAGTGTCGGATTGAAGCTCGGGTGGTCAAGAATCGAAGGCTGGTGTTTGTGGACTCCTAAACTACAAGAATCAAGGTAAGAAATGTATCTAAATTGCTACATTTGGTGAAAAACCCGAGTGTGGGATTTTCAGGTTTTAAAGTGACAAAATCGCCCCAAAACACATGTTTTAGGGTAAGAAAACGTGTAATGAGCCTAGATATAGCTTCCTGATGATAATCCAAGGGTTTGGGTGGAAAGGATTGGATTTTTGGGCTAAAACGAGCTGATTCGTAAATTTCAGCTCGTTCTGCGAATTTAAGGTCTCGACCAGCGAAACTGCAAGTTCGTCCAGCGAAACTGGAAGGATTTACAGCGAAGTTACAGTTTCGCTGCAGCGAAACTACATATTCGCCTGAGTGAAACTATAGTTTCGCTGATGACTATGCCAATGCCCAAGTTGACCTTAGATATTGCGAAACTAGGGAATTCCAACGAAAGTTGGGCGCTCGAGGTAGCGAATCTGTCCAGCGAAACTGGCAGAAATGCTGCCCGGCGAAACTAGCAGCGATACTGCTGATTTGCCCAGCGAAACTGCTGGCGAATTTACGGGCGAAACTACCTGCGAACTTAGTAGCGAAATTAGGCAGAAATTAACCCTTTTGAGTGTTAACTTATCTGCAGGCAGTGTAGTGTGACCCGCGACTTTAAGGCTTGATTGAGAAGCTGCTTGTCAAGCACAGGTGAGTTCTAGGACCCCTCATTTACTGATTTTAAACGATTTTGGGGCTGGAACACATATAAACTTGTTTACTGACGTATGTATGTATGACCCATTTGGGTATAATGTTGTGTTATACGTCTAAGGTATGGTTGTGGACTCGGCACGTTATATAAGGTCCTAGTATGAGTCCCCACGGTCTTGGAGGGACAGTTAGTGCTACTGCACCAAGATGACGCATAGTAAGTCCCGGATTCGGGGAGGATACGGGAGTAAGTGCCTAGTGATGATTGATGATGTAGGCAATGTATGTACGAGGTTATGTATGATGATGCATGTATGATGTTATGTATGACGATGTACGTATGATGCTATGTATAATGATGTATGTATGATGTGTGTGTTCCTTATAATAATGTATGAATATCTTTCTCTGGCTTTACGTATTAATGAACGAACAAACGAAGTATGATGTAACGTAAAGTGAAAGATAACGAAAGAGGAACACGATGACGAATGCATGTATTAATGAATGAACGAATGATTAAAAGATGATGAATACATGCATTAATGAACGAACGAACAAAGATGTCTTGCAAACATTGGATAAGTTTAACGGGTCCTTCTTAGTGATTGACCATATGTATGGTATCCCTACCGCTTACCTCTAGTACCGTGGCATACGTTTTGCTGTTCATTTAATGACTTCGGCCCGGTAGCTAATAACGTTCGGGGTATAGCAGATGGTAGTGGTACAAAAGATACCCAATGTGCAAGAAAAGATGTAACGGGTCCTTGTCATTCGACCACAGTAATCATGGCTGCGTGCCATAAAGTGGGTAAAGCCTGACAGGACCTAAACGAGAAGTGAAAGATAACGATGTATGACGAACGAACGAATGAGATAATAAAGATATTATCTATATGTATGTACGATGTATGATCACGTGTAAAGAATGAACGGTTTTAATAAGAACAAAGTATGTTTATTATAAAACTAGAACTCACTCAGCAACGCTGACTTTTTATGTGTTTCCAGTTGGCAGGTAGCGTTGCTGGGGATGGCACGAGGCAGCTACTCAACTCTTTTGGGATGGCATTCTCCATTTGATAATGCTGCAACGTCATGCGTTGCGGGCCCATAACGCACGCAACTCATCACGTTGCATGCCATTACGAGATTTCTTGAGGATTCCCATAAAAGGGATTACTTAAGAAATCTCCTTTAATTTTGATAATGCTGCCACGCACTGGAAGTGCGTGTGCATAGCACATGCAACGAAATATGTTGCATGAGAGTGTCAAGAGTGTTCCGTAAGGGTTCCGATGTACGGAATTACCTAAGGAATATTCTTTAGTATAAAAATATAATTTTTATATTTTTGAACTTAATATCTTCTCTAGAGGTCGCTGTATGACCCTATGGTTGCTGAGGATTCATATGACGAGATTACTTATGTAATCAAAGGTTTCATATGCTTCAGTAGCAATCATAGCGAAGATAGGCAAAGCAGAGAAAGCTGTATTTTGTAATCATGTCAATGATGTAATGACTTTTATGAATGAATGAGAATGTATATTTTATTAATTCCGCTGCGTTATTTTATGATTATATACATTCTGTATGTTTTACGTGCGATGAACCACCAACCGTAAGGCGCCCGGGAGCGGGGCCTTACATTTAAGGCTTAAGATACTAATTACCGTACAAGATTCTACTCGTAGCGTTTCCTTGACGCTCTTTGATCGCGACGCTTGCAAAATCCTTAAATGCACTGCATTAGCTTTGATTGAGAAGCATTTCGATGTAACTAATTTCTACTACAGTACATTAAATAATCAAACATTTTATATTTAATTAAAAAAACTTTTAAGTTTGTTCTTATCGCATAATTTGTGACACGTGATGGTGATACAAGATTGTATCCGAGTGAGTTTTGGCAACTATTAGATAAGAAATATGCCTTTAAGGTTGATATCACTAAATTCAATATCGACAACAGTCATTGGTTTTTCGGTATTAACAAGTTGACGGATGATGCTAGTATCATCTCTGAGCTTGAAAAGAAAGCTAATAATTTGGAGGTAATCCACATGATTGTATTTCTTATATGCTAAAAAGTATGTTATTATTAATTTATATCTTTAACTTTAATTTTTTAATACCATGTAGGTTGAAAATCTGATTCAATTACACATGCAGCGAGATCATGTCTCAAGTAACTGTTAATTTAAGGGTAAGGTGTTTTCTTCATAACTTACATGGATTATATTGGTACACTTCTTTTACATTTTTATTTTTTCGAAGTAAGAATTTTAACTAATGTTTGACAATGCAATTAAGCTATGGTATCTAAACATTTGGTTTCTGAAACTTTGTTTCATTAAAGTTATTATTTTAAATAATCTCAGTTAGTATGGTTTCATTTAATATATCATCTAAGTCTTTCTTAATCGGTCAAAATAGTGCAGTCATAAACACTTTAAAGCTGAAAAAAAAAAACCTTCAGCTTTATGCAATGTAAATCTACCTATTCTAATAAAAGGGTAACTACGGATGCCACATGACAACACCACATAACTAGGGATGCCACATGGCAACACCACATTCATTTTTAACAAATTTCACCGCTTCTCTCACTTATTAAATAACTCATTAATTACTAATTATATTATTGAATTCTTTTTTGATTAAAAATTATTTTTAGAAAACTTTAGAAATAGTTACTTTTTGATGTTTATTTCTAGAGAAACAAATTTTTATTAAAATAAATTTTTCTAAGACATAATACTTTTTTTAAAACACAAAATATTTTAAATTTTAAATTTTTTAACATGTTTTTAAGCAAAATGTTTAATTTAGTTTTTTGGAAAAATACAAAATTTAAAAACAAAAATTTTAAAAGTTGATGTTATTGTTTTATTATTTATATTCCTTACTCATATATAATTTAAATCATATACTATTTTATAGTTAATAAAATTTATTCTATTTGATATTATTTATTCAACTGATGTAATATACGGGTTCGCTAAAACTAGTATAAATATAAATAAGTGAAAAGATATGTACTTTATGCTATCAATAGAGGTCAGTTATAGTTATTTTAATGTTGTCTAAAAATACAGTTTATTTCTCCGTCAAACTGTGCAGTTTTCCACATTTCTAACTGACAATAAACCAGCGTATTTTAAACGGAAATTTTAGGCGCACCGTGCTTTTCCTGGAGAAAACTGACCCAAGCTGTCACGGTTAGGTCTCCCCGTGACCGCTAGGTCAGGTGTGACATCTAGCTGTCACGGTTTACCCTACCCGTGACAGTTAGATCTGGGGTCAATGATTGGGTATGTAATTATAGGGGTATTGATTGGGTATGTAATTATGGGGTATTGATTGTGCGCAGGGCTATATGTCACGGTTTGGCCAAACCGTGACATATTGCTTTTATTTTTTTATTCTTTTAAGCATTAAATATTTATTTTTATTTCGTGTATCTTCCTTAAAGATTAAACATTATTTTTATTTCCGTAATTTTATCACTGTAAACTTGAGAATGAAAAGGCGGGAAACACCGTTCGATCGGAAACACCGATTTCGTGATAGTTTGATTTCGTGCATTAAACATTTATTTTTATTTTCGTAATTTTATTCACTGTAAACTTGAGATGAATGAAAAGGGAAACGGGAAACACCGTTCGATCGGAGTTTGATTGATTATCGATTACTAGTTTCACCGTCACATCATTTCTATCTTTTCGTGAATATATAATTAACTATTGTTCTTATGATCTGTATTATTTCGTTAGATATTTGAAGAAGCTAAGAAATCTGCTATGAAACTGGTGTGAAAGTTGCTGTTGCATATGGTGGTGCACCGATTTATCCTCAGGTTTATATACTTTTAAAATCATTAACAAACACTATTTTATGGTTTTAATCATTAACAAACGTGCGATTCAGTTCTTCTTTTTTTTCTAATCTGCTTAATTAGTCTTTGTAATCTGTTATCGTTAATCTTGATTCAGAACGCGTTGACTTTAATCTTTGTGGAGACAAAACGCAGTGCATATTCTTTGGAAAACTGGTTATGCAGGGTCGGTTTCCTTCTTCCACCGTGCACAACTATCCCTTCTTCTTCCTCAACCGCAATAAGAAACTCCCAAACTAACAAAATCAAAACACCACCCCCAAATTCAATAGCAATGCATGACGTATAATCGGTACGCCTAATAGGCTAATAGTAAACTCAATTCAAATAGTATGCACTCCTCAAACACCAAAAAAACCCCAAATCTAATAGCAACACAGAATGTATAATTGGTATGAATATCAGTAGACTTGATAATGTAATACCTTATCACTAAGAACATCAACTTTGTTGTGACGGATGTACTTGTAAAGCCCGAGGCGAACTGCAACCCGAGCGAGTTTTTCACCACTAACATTGCGCGCACGAAGTTCAGAGAGTTTACCAGCGTCGATATCGGGGTAAGTCAAGAAGAAAAAGCTTGAGATTGCGAGCCCAAGAGCAGAATCACCGAGGTCATGACATTCAAATCTGGAAGCTTCGGCTTTTGATAATGATCTCCCGAACCCGACATTGTTTTCGAATTAACGCGTTTTTGGAATGACGAAGGCTGAAAAATCTCGAGTGTGGATTATGAAATTGCGAATTTTTAGTTTGGAAATGGATATGCCGATTGTTCGAAGGTGAAATGTATATAAGGTGAAATTCTGAGGCACAAACCGTCACGGTTTGGCCTCCACGTGACGGTTTGTGCCGGGAATCCCGGCCTTTTGTCAAAATCACGTCTACGTCGTACCTTAAACTGAGACCGTGTACCCTAGAGTTCACGGTTTGGCCTCCACGTGACGGTTTGGTGACCGCTTTTCAACTTTAACAACCCATTTTGTCATTTTGTTGTCAGGAGGTCACGGGGACTACCACCCCGAACCGTGAAAGCAAGACCATGCTGTCACGGGGACAAACACCCCAAACCGTGATAGCAAGTCCATGCGGTCACGGTTAGGTGCCAAAATGTGACCGCAAGACCTAACCGTGACCGTTTGAACCGGCCCACCCCAAAACCCATGCGGTGTCCCCATTAGGACCCATTTTAAATGACATAATTTTATGGTAATGTTTATATTTGTTATCTTTTAATTATTGTTAACACTTTCTATATAAATATTGTGTTTAGGATGCCATAGAAATTACTGATGATAATATGACTCCATTGTCAGAGAATAAAAAAACAAATGGCAGAAGCATGTCGGTGTGAACAGTAGTTCATACTAACCGGGACACGTGGCATGCGCTGATTGGTTGGCGAAATTTCCTTTTTTTTCTGGCTATGCTCCGGCCACCTGCACCGACGTGCGTCGGCGGTGGTGTAGATAGAGAGAGAGAGAGAGGAAGACGGTGGCGGTTTACCACCGCGTCGGTAGCGTTGACCGGCGGACCTGCACCAACGTGGCGGAGGCGTCGGTGGTGGCGTAGATGTAGAGAGAGAGGAAGACGGTAGCGGACTGGCGGTTTACCACCGCGTCGGTAGTGTTGACCGGTGGATTTTGGTAAACGCCGTCGATGTTGGTGAGCCACGGCTGTTGTGGTGAGCCCCGTGGTTTGTTGGTTGTCGCCGAGCTGTCGGTGACGGTGGCGGTGACACTAACGGTGGCTGTAGCAGATTATCAGTGGTGGTGGCGGTGACGCCGGCGGCGGTGGTGGTTGCTCCGGCGGTGGTGGTCGCTCCGGAGGTGGTGGTTGCTCTGGCGGTGGTGGTGACTCGGTGGTGGTGGCTCTGGCGGTGGTGGCTCCGGCGGTGGTGGTGGTTCCGGAGGTGGTGGTGGCATAGAGAAAGAAAGATGAAGATATGAGAGAGTGGTTGGTGGATGTTGTGTTTATTTTGACTGGATTCCAAAATTTTAAATTTAGTTGATAACAAAATTTCAATTTCATATTTTGCACCGGTGACGTTGACCCTCAAAAGCTTCATTAACCAACAAGTATCATGACCCTTTGAAAATATTTACGAAATAACTAAAAGATATAAAATATACATTAAATATATATATGTGTTAATTTTTAAAACTAATTGTATGTGAAGAATCAATAAGCTTAATATATATATACCCTATATAACGTGTATATTCTTTTTTTTAATTCATAAATGTTATTGTGGTGGTTGTGTTTATTATTACTTATTTGACCGGATTCCAATATTTTGTTAAATTTGGTTGATAACAAAATTTCAATTCCAAACACTTATGGATGAGAAATTGTGAGGAAAACTTATAAAGATTATTAAACTTAATATATAAATATACATTAAACAATCAACTTATTAACTTCTTCGTGTTTTATAGTTTTTAACCATAATATTTTTACATATTTTCAACATTTATTACGTTTAACTGTCATGTTACAACGTGCGATTACTATTTTAATATTTTACGTTTTACGTCCGCGGTTTAACATCTTTACGTCTACTTCCATTCGATTTATTTTTGTTTTTATTTTAATACGAGATTTTCTGGTGTTGGTGGTCGTTAACTGTGGTGCGACATTCATTCTATTTGGCATTGTTTTACGCCCCGCGCAACGCGGGCTCAATACTAGTTGACTCCAAAGATTGAAAAATGATTTAGTGTTTTATTACTTTTTACAATTTTATTTTCATCAGTCTTTTGTTTAAGACAATCTACTTTATTTGCCTGCATTGTTTTCTTTTTGAATGGCGAGATTTTTATCAAAAAACCAACTAGCAAGTAGCTAGTAAAGGCAGGAGATTACCAATAATGAATAGAAGAAAAATTACACCAAGAATCCCAACTGACCATTTTAACTTTGATCTATTTGTTATCCATAGAAAACTCAAAGTTTTGATCTCTACCATTATGTTGATTGGATCCGCCTTTTTGTTTTTAAAAAACTTTTTCATTCCTTGCTTTCCAAAGACACCTGTAAGAACCTAGAAATATAACCACAAGAAGCTTTTTATGGTCCTTGCTTGAGCCTAGCTCCTCAACCCATTCTACTAATTCCAATTCCTGGAAAGGTAAGTTGTGCGGTTGTGGAAGTTTACAGCATACTCTAATCTGCCTCCAAACATTTGCCTGCATTGTTTATTTGGGTTTCTTTTTTGTTCTTGAATGCACCCTTGCATTATTTTTGGTTTCTTTAGTAACTAAATTTTATTTTGAATGATTCTTAAATGCACCTTACTTACGTAATAACCCTTATTTCTTATATTACATATAAAAGTATTAAAATGAATAATCATAATAATATGTCTCAAACTAAATCGTTGATTATTATTAATTAATGTTTTACAAATGAAACTCCGCTTTTTTATGTTATGATATAGATTTAACCTTCTAATACAATGAATTACATAATTGATAAAATTTCATTTTTACTTAAGACTATTGGTTTGTATTAATATTCGATACAGATCATGGTCTAATACTTTGACTTACAACATAATTCATGATATTATATTTTTTTTCTTTTGAGTTTTATATTTACTTTTGTACATATCTATGCACATATATATACACACACATATGTATTCTCGAACAGCACTTACATAAGATTGTATTTTTAGTTATTTTTTTTTGTTTTCGAGACATGTATTTTGTAGATACGAATGTTAAATTAATGCAACAAAAAAGAAAACTGTATTTGGATTCCAGAAAAATCAACTTACACGTTGACGGGTCAAGTATTCAAAGTCATATGATTTTTATATTAAATACACGCCGATAGCAAAATGTACTTCATCCATGCTATTTTGTACTTTTATTTATTAGGTATCTCCAACAAAAAACCTCATTTTAAACCATTCATCGGCTTCATCATCAAATGATTATGCATCACTATCAACATAACATTTTTGCTTATTCAGACATCCAGAGTAGAAGTCCATTGTCTAACGTTTCAAATGGTATGTTAATTTTATAATCTATATTTTTTTGATATTTACGTCCTTACGTTATCCTATATACAGCTTCAAGAGAAAGAAGACTCATTAAAAAATAAATTATAGACAAAAGAAAATCAAACAACAATTTACACAAGTAATATAATTTTAATTAGATGTTTTATTATAATGTAACAAACTTTCTAAAAAATAAAAATATATCTTTCTATATGATGTTATATATATTATTAATAATTTAGGTATGGATACTTTAAAGAAGCAAATAATATCATCAAACACTCTGACTGAAGATGATGTAGATAAAGAGAATGTTGATCCAACATTTGATTCATCAACATACCAACAATCAACCATCGTTTGTTTACATTCTACAATAAATTTGACAAGTCCTATGTGTGACATCACAAAAGGTACATTATTTTTGTCTAATTCATGTTTATACCTTTATAGTAAGTTCATGAATACTTAAACAAAATAAATAAATTTAACTTAATTCTACTTTGCAACTTCAATTCACAGTGTGGGAGATAACCCCCAAAAATAAGACAGAGAAATTAGAAGAAATCACATGCAAACAAGAAAATCAAATGTCAATTCCACTCAACCTTTCAGCAACTTTAAAGTACAATATAAATCTGAAAGTGTCCATGGTAATACATATTATTTTTTATTTATTTACAAATAATATTATGCACTTTTTATCAAATAACAATTGTAACGTATCTTATTTTTAAATGTCTTATTATGTAATTTAAATTTTATATGTATGCACAAAATAATAGTCGACCTTCTTCATCCACAAGTTCAAGGGTTTATAATACAAGACATAATTAATTCAGCAACACACATTATTCAAATCATAAGTCTGTAAGAAAGTCTATTAACTAACGGATATTCCAACTTTACGATTCACAGAACAAGATGAACGTAATCATGTACAACTTATTCAGGATGACTACTCTGGTTGATCACAAGGTATTATCAAACTTCATAAAATAAGTTGAATACCTAATATTTTATTAATTAAGATAAAAATTAATTTTATTTTTTCTATTATAAACTAACAGATTTTTGGGATCATGGTGATCAAAATCATGTTTGTCCTAAATTCCATGCAAAACTATGAAAAGGTGAAGCATGACAAAGCAAGGCTAGAGGAAGCTACCCTCTTGTTGTTATACGAAAAAGTCATGTTCCCAATTTAAATGATGCTCCTGCCTAATTATAAAGTTCTTTATGGTGGATTGGATTCTAAAGGGAAGCATTTTGTGAAAAACATAAGATATTTAAACTCAATGTTCTCTTTCATGTCCATGGGTGGAAAGGTTGATTCGTCAATTAATAGAGGAATGCTCCATTTGTATTCAGGCTTAGCGGTGAAAACTATCACAGTATTGGAAGTCTTCTACCATCAGATGGAACAAGGCCAAAATTTTCTCAATTATATATATGTGACACTGACAATGAATTTTCAAACAGACAAAACCTTTAGGGTATGTCCGACTACTAGTTATAATTATATATTTATTGTTAAATTAAATTTTTGTAATTAATACAATTATTTAACTTTAATCTTACGTTATGTGTTTAGGCAATCCAATGTTTTGTCGACTTCAACTTCAGATATGCTTGATCGTCAGATCATTGAAAAGTTAACGTCTATGTTAGATTCACATAATCAATGATTAAATCTTACACAATGGTTCGAGACTGTTTTCAAAAGAATCCTCATGTGAATCTATGCTTGCGCCTTATTGCCCAAAGAACCATGATGGTAGAACTTATAATATGCTAATTGCTTCTAAAGTGGCTGCTTTGATTGTTGGTGACTTTGACCATCCATTTGAAAGTAAAGACATTTGTCAAGACGGATCAGGTACTTTATAACGTATTAGCGAACTCCATCCTTCATATCTCGCACTTCAGCATCCTTTGCTTTTTCCATACAGTGAGGATGGTTACAGGCTAGACATTCCTCATACGAATGTCTCTGAGTCAAGCAATTAAAAAATAGATACGTTACAATGAGGGAGTTTTTTTAGTTATCGGATCCAAGACAGAATGGCTGGATTCTCATTAATTTTAAATGGTAGAATACTTTGTCAACAATTTTTGGTCGATGCGTATACAAGGACTGAAATTGAAAGACTCTGTTATATACACAATCAACAAAAGACATTAAGATGTGAGTCTTATGAGAAAATACATTTAGTAAAAAATAAGAAACTGTAGATGTCTCAATACTTGGTCAACGTGTTATACTACCTTCATCTTTTACCGGTGGTGCGCATTACATGTTACAAAGTTATCTAGATGCCATGTCACTATGTAGGTGGTATGGATATCTTGATTTTTATAACAATCACATGCAACCTTAAATGGTCAGAGGTTAAAAGATTTCTTAAAGACACCAACCTTAAATCAAAAGACAGGTATGATATCTTGTGTATAATATTTGAGATCAAACTTGTTTCCATGATAAAAGACTTAAAGGAAAAGTCAACGCTCGACAAGGTTCAAGCAAGTATATCATTCGTATTTTGTGCTTCACATATTCTTACATTCATAATGCTATGATTTATAAATATTCGAATGTTTTATAAAATCTATCCAATTTACTTTTACTATACGTTTTACTTATTACCTTTTTTCAATTTTTTAGTTGTATACACAATAGAGTTCTAAATACATGGTTTCACATATGCGTTTTTATGCATGCCAATCATAAACTTCCAACGGTTGAACAAAATCGATCCATTTATTTCTGCTGAAATACCATACATGAATGATGATCCGAAACTATATTCTTTTGTTAGCAAGTTCATGATTCATGACCCTTGTGGGCTAGAAAATATGAAGATCACTTGCATGATCGACATAAAATGCTCTAAAAACTTTCCTAAAAGATTTCTTGCCAAAACTATGAGTCGGACTCTAATGGTTTTCTGCTTTACAGAAGATGGAATTCTGGTATATTTGTAGAAAAATCTGGTGTCAAATTGGATAACCAAAGTGTTGTTCCCTGTAACAAAGTGCTATTAAAAGATATCAAGCACACATCAATAGGGAGTGGTGTAATCAAGTTGTCTCAATCAAATATTTGTTTAAATATATTAACAAGGGTCATGATAGAGCTACTGTTTGTTTTGTTCCGTCTAATGAAGAAAGTATGAAAGATAGCTTAATTAATGAAATAAAAGAGTACTATAACTGTAGGTACATATCTGCATGTGAAGCATTCTAGCATATTTTTGGTTATGATATTCATTATAGGTCTCCTTCGGTTATTAGGCTTACGTTTCATTTTCGGGTCAACATTAGGTTATATATGATGTAGATGATCATACTAACAATGTGTTAGAAAAATCTTCTATGGCTGCTATGATGTTCATTGAGTGGATGAAGTACAATAGATATCACTCCCAAGCCCATAATCTAAATTATATTGAATTCCCTACAAAGTTTTTATGGAAGGCGGACACACTGTTGGTACACATGTCCCTAGTTCTAGTTTTAGTGAGCTCAAATGTAATTGACTTTCATTTTGTAACACTTATGTAATGTTTGATATATGAAATGAAAAACTCTTCTTTGAATGTGTATTGGTTGTTGAATGTTATATCTATTAATATGATTTATTGTTACACGCTTATATGAACATGTTATATAGGTTTACAGATGTTAGACATAGTTCTGTATCATTAAAGGTTAAGGAATATGTTTAACTAAGTCTTATGATTTAGTCGTACGACTGGACTATGCGAATAGGCCAGTCGCGCGACTGAACCAGGTGATTGAGTCAATCACACGATTGAGTCATAAGACTGACTCAGTCGTACGGATGAATCACTCGTACAACTCAGTCGCATGACTGAGCCATACGCATGGCTCAGTCGTACGAATGAGAGCTGTAACCTATAAATACCACTTAATTCGTGGAAAACACTTCGAGAATTATTAACCCTAGCCGTTCCTGTTCATCCAGAGAGTCCCTTCCAACTTCATAGAACATTTCTGATCGATTCTAATCAGTTCTTAACGTATTCTCATCGTTAGTTTTGATCGGATTAACGTTCTCCTTGATTGGATCGCCAATCAAATAGGATTCCGCAATATTTGATCTGGTTTCACGTTGAATCAGTTAGTACTCCGTCCGTACACGGTCCTAACAAGTGGTATCAGAGCTTTGGCTCTTGATTCTTCGTGGATTCAATCGCGTTTTTGCAAAAGTCAACGTTTTTAATCAAAAGATTCGTTCTTTCTGCATAAAAATCCAGTTTTTACGAGTGCATGTGTTCAAAAGTTAGTCTTTTTCAAGTTTCAGCCTACTAGGGTTTTCAAAATTGTGCTTTTAGGTTAATTGCATGAAAAGTTTGAAAAATTTCAAAGTCAGTAGTCTCAGTCGCACGGCTAACTCAATCGCACGACTGAACTCCATTCGCTCAGTTCAATCGCACGATTGGCCCAGTCACTTGTTCAATCGCACGTTGTAACAGTCGTTTTGTTCATCCGCACAACTGTCCTAGTCGTCTGCTCAGTCGCACGACTAAGCTCAATCGCACGGTTGAGTCTCAGTCGTACCCTAGTCGAATCCCCAGTCGCATACACAGTTGGTTTTCAAGTTTTAAGACTAATTCAATATGGACACACAGAACTTTGCATTCTCAGCAGGGAAGGACTCCAGGATCCAGAATCTATTGCTTTTGGAGAATGATATCGGGAATCACAACAAACCACCAAAGCTTCTGTCTCTTGAGAATATCATCATGGAAGCAACGGTTTGAGATTCATCTGAATGGAGTGGACACAAACTTATGGAACACTATTGAGACTGGCTACACTATGCCAGTTGGAGCTTATGGTGTTCCACTGACTCTAAGTGGTGTGACTGATGCACAAAAACTTACTTATAATGCTGAGAAGAAAGCCTATGCTTTGTTGACACAGTCCATTCCAAAAGACATCTTCCATCAGTTCTCAGAACACAAGCAGTGCAAAAAGTTATGGAAGGCTCTTGAGAAACGTTATGAAGGAAATGCTACGCTTAAGTCTCTAAAGGCTAAAGCTTTGAAGAAGGAATTTGATAAGTTCTCATCTTTTGGAAATGAAAGTTTGGATATGTGATCGACCGCTTCTATCGTTTGATGAGTGAACTGCACAATCATGGGGTTAAAACGTCCATGGAAGAGAAAGTGGCAAGTTTGGCTGATGGGTTACCTGATAAGTGGGATTCATTTGTTTCCACTTTGAGACATAATTATGTGCTGGAGTCAATGGACATAAATGATTTTATTCTGAAATTGAGGGAGGAAGAGGTTCGACATAAGTACAAGTCTAAGAAGGGTAACTACACTCAGAATACTCTCTACAATGTGACTCCTACTACAGCGTCTTCTAGTGCACCTTTGCAGACTGCTTTCGTGTCTAACACATCTGCAAGCATTCCAAGTACTTCCTCAAGTTGTGAATCAGGTGGATCATCAAGTGTCTAATTCAATGCTCCAGAAATTTAATCGACGAAGTTAACTACAGAGAATTTGGGCAACGTAACTGTTGAAGTTGCTAAGGAGCATATGGATCTACTTGTTGCTGTGGTACATTCTTATGATGGGTTAGTTGCAGGAAAGATTGGAAATTGCCATCTAGCAGATGAAGATTATGAGCAGGTTGATGAAACTGAGCTTGAATGGATGGATATAATGTGGGCTCTCGCTAGTGTTGTGCGTAGAGCAAACAAGTTGTTAAAAAGATGGGATAGAACCTGGTGGCTATAAAGATACAACTTTTGAATTTGATAAGTCAAAAGTCACATGTTTCAACTGCGGTGAAAAAGGCCATTTTAAGAGAGAGTGTGTCAAGCCTAAGAAGACAGGAAATGGCAATCCGTTCTCATCATTTAACAGGCAGGATAAGGACAAGACTCCAAAGGCAACATCAACCAGCCATGACTCCAAAGCAATGGTAGCACAGGGTGATGACGGACAAGACTGGTCCTTTCGTTTCTTATCTGATGGTGAGGCTAACATTGCATCGGTTGATGATCTGAACGAAGACTCAGCGAGTGAGGGGGAGAACTCCGTTGAGCTTGATACTGCTGATGTGGATGAGACTATGGCTGTTGTTGATCAACTAGTAGAGGATGAACTAAATGCAGAATCTTCAGCACACCAGGAACCCCAGGCTGCTTTCATGGCTGGTACCTCTACATCTGCACAGGTAGAATCGAAAGATGATCTCTTTGATAAACATGCATGTGTTGAATGTGATAAGTTTAGGGAAAGCATCGATATGAAATTTGCTAGGTTATTAGAACATAATGATAACTTAGTAAATGACTTAAAACTTTGCACTGAAGCTAATCGTGTATTAAAGCAAAATGAAAGCAGTTTTAAGGAGAAAATTGAATTGCTGAGAAAACAATTAAAAGAGACTGAAGTTGTTGCTTTTAACCAAGAAAATGACATAAAGTTTTACTTAAAAACAATTGAGGAAACTAAAAGGACAGAGCTGTTTTACAAGTTGAAAATGAATCCTTAAAGCAAAAACTACATAGTTTAGCTAGTTCCTCTCACATCTTGAAAAACTTGGTTAAAGAAAGAAACAACGGGAAGGTTTGGGTTATAAAGTTGTGCCTCCACCACATGAGAACCTCCTAAACACCAAACAAAGACCTGTTAATAATAATCCCATCAAGGACCATGTGGTGACTACTCCTCTGGTTAGTGATCCGAACACTGCAGTTAAACCTGCTCCTCCGGTTGCTGATCAGAAGATATCAACTTCAGGCACAAAGGATAAAACCATCATTGAAAATAGGGTGGAAGAGAATGTTCAAGCATCTCTTGGGTTGGGTTCAAAATCTGATGTCTCACAGCCTAAGACTTCAAAAACCACTCAGGCTAAACCAGTTAAGCATGATCACAATCATCTTAAAAGACAAAGTAATCATAATGTTAAACAAGTAAAATTTGTCAAAGAAGGTGAAAATCAAAAGGTTGAGACCAAAAAGCCCATACCTGAAATTTACTCCCCACCCCACAAGAGATCTTCGAGTCCTGTTGAGAGGAGATCATGCTATACTTGTGGACAAAGAGGACACATTTCTTCACACTGTCCTCGCTATCAGACACCTAGGCTTAAAGTTAAATTAGATCAAGAAGTTAAACAGTTTTCTTCAAAACAGAGAGGTAAAACTCCTGTTAGGTCTAAAACACCTGCTAGGTCTTTTACCCCTCCCCAACACCACAGACAACACAGACAAGTCACTGGCAAGTCTGTGATGCCTGAGGTGAAACCTGTTTTTGAAAACAAACCTAAAGTTCAAACAGTAAATCAGTCATCGGTTTACCACAAACAATCCTTACACAAGGATGGTCTGTGGAAAGCTAAAACATCTGATGTGTCTGATAGTGTTGATAACCTGAAGGATGAGGTCTCTCCAACTGCTAAAGGTCAGTGGGTTGAGTTTGTGATGTGTGATGCCTCTGGGAAACCCAAGCCAGTTAAGGCTTGGGTCCCCCTCCTTAACTAATTATTTTCTATTATGTGCAGGTTGTCCGCTATAGTGCTTCTACCAACACATGGATAGTAGATAGCGGAGCATCCAGGCACATGACAGGAAATCAGACTCTCCTTTTCAACGTCAAACAAATTAAAGGGGGACATGTTTCTTTTACTGAAAACAAAGGAGGATACATTACCGCACAAGGATAAGTAGGTAATGGACAGGTAAAGTTTGATAAAGTAAATTTTGTTCAATAGTTAGAAAAGAATTTGCTTTCAGTTTCTCAGATATGTGACAAGGGCTTCAAAGTGATGTTTGACAATCGGAAGTGTTACATTCTGAAGAAGAAGATGGAGATTTCTGAGGAGCAGGTCTTAATATCAGCATCAAGGTACAACGATTTGTACGTCTTGGACATGTCAAATGCTTCTACTACTGAGTCTACTGTTCAGTGCTTTTTATCAAAAGCAACAGAGAAGGAATCCATCTCATGGCACAGGAGAATGGGACACATAAATCACAGGAAGATGAATCATGTGATTCATAACAACTTAGTTGAGGGAGTTACTGTAAAGAACTTCAAACTTCCAGATTTTTGTGTCTCGTGCAAGAAGGGAAAGCAGACCAGGAAGTCTCACAAAGACCAAGCATGTTAATTCTATCGAGATGCCACTGGAGTTACCGCATATGGATCTATTCGGTCCTGTCAGCACCAAGAGTATCGTTGGAGACTGGTACTGCTTTGTAGTCACAGATGACTACTCACTTATCTCCTGGGTGATGTTTCTGAAAGCTAAGTCAGAAACCTTTAAGTCGTTCAAGGTGCTCGTCACAACACTGGAGTCACTCTACAATCTGAAGGTGAGGAAAGTACGTTCAGACAATGGAACTGAGTTCAAGAATCAGTGGATGGATGCTTTCTGCAACAAAAAGAGAATTGTTCATCAGTTCACCTCTGCATACACGCCACAGATGAATGGTGTTGCTGAACGCAAGAATAGGAGCTTGATCGAGACTGCAAGGACTATGTTGGCATATTCAAAACTGCCAGTACAGTTCTGAATGAAGCTATTGCCAATGCATGCTACACGCTTAATCGTGTGTTAGTAGTCAAGCGGCATGGGAAGACTTGCTATGAGTTGCTTCAGAAGCGCAAACCTAACCTGGAGTATCTGGAACCATTCGGAGCTCCATGCACGTTACTGAAGAAAACTCCGAAGGGCAAGTTCAGTGAAAAAGCAGATCAGGGGATCTTTCTTGGATACAGCATACCAGACAAATGAGTTTATAACAACTCAACAGGTCAGGTAGGAGTATGGTGCAATGTCGATGTGCAACGATACACCATCCCCCTGTTGGAAAAGGTCCGTCGTCATTCTTCGACTACGATGGCTTTTTCAAATCATTCAACCTTCCTCAGATAGATTCAGATGAAGAGATTGCTACTCAGATGATGTATGATGTCCTAAATACACCGAATCTGGATACTAGTAATGTGACACCGGCTAGTGGTGCTTCGGGATCTTCAGCAGCTGCTCAGGACGAGAGTGATGATTCATCAGACGATGAAGAAGCAGTTGAGACCAGCAATGAGCATAACGTTAATCAAGATGGAAGCTCAACAGATGCTGAACATGCATCAGGGAATCTGGATACTGAACCTACCGTCACAAATCTAGATACTGAAGTTGTCGTTCCTACGACACCTGTGACTAGGATCAGTGTGAATCATCCCCCGAAGACTATCATTGGGAATCTTCACTCAGGTGTGTAGACGAGAAATCAGCTATACTCTGCTAATCATGCTGCAATTATGGAAAAGGGCTACGTGAATGACGGGGCTTTCAAATGTTTTGTTTCTCAAGTCGAGCCCAAACACGTAAGCGATGCCCTGAAAGATGAGGCCTGGGTCAATGCTATGCAGGAGGAGCTGCTACAGTTCAAGAAGCTTGGAGTGTGGACACTCGTTGACAGGCCCAAAGGATTGAAAGTGATTGGCACCAAATGGGTGCTATGCTGTAAGAAGGATGACCAAGGTGTCGTAATCAGAAACAAGGCAGGTTTGGTTGTTCAAGGCTTCAGACAAGTCGAGGGAGTCCACTATAATGAAGTGTTTGCACCCGTGGCTAGAATGGAAGCAATCCGTATCTTCCTAGCCTATGCATCGTATATGAAGATGAAAGTCTATCAACTAGATGTAAAGAGTGCATTCCATCATGGGGAAATCGGTGAAGAAGTCTACGTCAGTCAACCTGAAGGATTCGAGGATCCTTACCATCGGGACAGAGTCTACAAGCTGGACAAGGCTTTGTACGGGCTACATCAGGCTCCTTGAGCTTGGTATGAGAAGCTCTCCACCCACCTGCTGAAACACAGGTTTCGCAGGGGTGTGATTGACTACACGTTGTTTATCAAAGAGAGAGATGGCGATTTACTGATGGTGCAAATTTATGTGGATGACATTATCTTCGGTTCATGAAATGAAGATCTATGTAAAGAATTTGAATCTGTGATGAAGGCAGAATTTGAAATGAGTGCCATGGGAGAAATGTAGTTCTTCTTGGGATTACAGGTGGATCAAACACCTACCGGTATTTTTCTGCATCAGACTAAGTATGTTAGAGACATTCTGAGTCGATTTGATATGGAAAACATCACTGTTGCCGGTACCCCACTCGCCACAAATCATGATGTGGCACCTGATGAGAATGGGGATTTGGTGGATGCCACTATGTATCGTGCGATGATCGGATATCTTATGTATCTCACTGCCTCACGTCCAGATATCATGTATGCCACATGTCTGTGCTCAAGATATCTAGCCAAACCGAAAGTAAATCATCTGATAAGGGTGAAAAGGATTTTTCGTTATCTGAAGGGTACTCCAACACTGGGGTTATGGTATCCTCATGATGATGACTTTGAGCTAACTGCGTATAGTGATTCAGACTACGGCGGCTGCAAGATGAACTTCAAGTCAACATCAGCAGGGTGTCAGTTCTTTGGAAGGCGTTTAGTCACCTGGCAATGCAAGAAGCAGACTTCGGTTGCCTTATCAACCTGTGAAACTGAATACGTTGCGGTTGCAAGTTGCTGCTCTCAGATCATCTGGATCCAATAGTAAATGCGGGACTATGGTTTGCAATTTTCTAACACCCCCATTTATGTTGATAACTCTGTTGCCATAGCTGTAACTAAAAATCTTGTTCAACACCCTAAACAAAACACATCGGCATAAAGTATCATTTCATACGCGATTGCTATGAAAAAAAATAATTAATGTGATTAAAATAAACACGGATTTTCAACGCGCCGACCTCTACACCAAACCGTTTGATAAACCCAGATTTTTCTATCTGTTAGAGGTCAACGGCGTGAAAAAGAAAAGTGACATCATTTCAGAAGACACAGACGCTTAGTTAGACACTTGTTTAGCTTTTAATTTTTATTTTATTTCTATTTGTTTTAATTTCCTTGTCTTATAAAAATCCAAAAACACAAAAAGATTTTTTGTTTTAGAATTTTATGGGAGATTAGTTTACTTTCAGTATTTGTTTACTTAAAAAAATAAATAAATAAATAAATAAAGGGAGAAGTGCAGATAAGCTAAAAAGGCAAAAACAACAAAGATAAGAATGTGATTCAACACTATGGAAAGAGATAGTACACAGGCGTCAAGTTACTTGGAGCACCAAAAAGATTTTCAACTTTTGTATTTTTAGTTTAATTAAATCACAGAAAATTGTTAGTCAGAGAATTCTAAGTCTAACAAATTGGGAAAATATAGTACGCTTGGTTGTAACTGTAATTACACGGAGAAAGTCGATCTAGGGAGGTGCTAGTTCATTATACGATGTGTCGGTAGATTCAACATAATAGACTAGTAGACATCATTGGTGAACTAAATTTAACTAATCTGTTCAACTGACTGTGGGTTCCCATCTTATCACTGGTTAACATAATCAGCTATTTCTAGTAAGGGATGACGACCAAATAAATGCCACTAAAAGTGTGCGGATGACCACAAAAAGAGCAAAGCATGAAAATTAAAATAAACGCAATCAAGCTGATAACCTATGTTGTTGGTGTGTTATGTGCAAAAGAAAATTTTAAAGGTGCTCTTACAAGAAGATAGGTTGTGTGCCTCTCTGCTGTGCGATGGCACTGACCTGAGGATAAGCATAACCTAAATATTCTAGAATTCATTGTTGTTTGCCGCCTCTCTGCTGTGCGATGGCACTGACCTGAGGCTTGGCTTCTCTTTGAAAGATCTATAAATAGTCTCTTCTTGTCAAAATACCCGTAGACCGCTCAAAAGTCTTCTGAGGAATGTTGATGACCATATAAGCTTGGGATCCACAAATGTTGGTTGAAATAATATAACCTAATACATCACCAATATGTGTCAAAAGTCTGTGTATGGATTTAAGTGGACAAGTATACTGACAATGGTCGTGGCTGCATTGCCTGATGTTCAAAATCAATGTGCGTTACATATCAGATCAAGCATGATTCCCAGTTAGAACTTAGAAGTCTCAGATGAATGAGAAACTGTGATACGTAAATATGTTAGTTTCCATTTCAATATATGTTTAAAAGTTCCAAGAAATTGAGTTTATGCTTGTCTGATTCCATATGAATCTGTCTTAGAAATGATGTTAATGCTAATAGGCTACTCTACCCTACCCTAACAAAATCACAAAAACATGTTTATTTTGTTACTTAGTTTAGTTTTTCAAGTTATTTGTAAAGTGTGTCAGTGTCAGACTGGGCTATGTTATACATCTCTGTGAATGTCACAAAATGATCATGTCTGAGGTGATCTTAAATCAATTGTTTCTAAAAAGGTAAAAGGATCATGTCTGAGGTGATCAGGTGGATAAATGGATCACGTCTGAGGTGATCAGGTGGATAAATGGATCACTCTGAGGTGATCAGGTGGATAAATGGATCACATCTGAGGTGATCAGGTGGATAAATGGATCACATCTGAGGTGATCAAAAGGTTTTTAATCATAAATTGGTCATGCCCGAGATAATCAACTGCTCAAAATATATTATCTATTGTCATAGGAACTAAGAGTCGAACGGTCAAAAAGTCAAAATTTCATAAGTGTGACCCATTCGTACGACTGGATCATAAGTATGGACGATTGGTCCATACGAATAAGTCCAATCGTACGATTGGACCATGCGTCTGAGCCCAATCGCATGATTGGAGGTGATCGACTGTGACAGTCGTACGAGTGATCCTCAATCGTACGATTGGAGATGACCGAATGGGCGAATCGTACGACTGAAGCTCAGTCGGACGAATCAATCATGCGACTAGGTTCAGTCGCATGACTGAAGGTTGCCCTAGTATAAATAGAGGGGGAGTCGGTCTCAGTCGTCTCATTCACCCAAATCGCCTCTCAAACGCACGATACACCCTCATACTGCCGAAATTTCATTTGATCTTCTTAGACCTGTTTTTGACACTTTCTGATGTTTGTTTTGACTCTATAGGTACTGTGCGACAATATTTGGACAAATAAACAGTTACTACAACGTCTAAAAGATCGAAAAATTGACCTAAAGTTAACCGAAACAAATAAGACACATAAACCACTAAAACTGAGCTTTCTGATCAAATTAAAGTTACTAGGGCTTTAGTCGGTCATATGCGAACAAAATGATTCAATCCACAACGTTTAACATCAAGTGTTGCTCAAAAATTGAATTTAAATGAACAAACTATCGGACATGCGATTGGACACATTGATGAACTTCAATCGCACGACTGAGCGAGACGAATGGCTCAGTCGCACGACTGAGATGGACGAATGGTTCAATCGCACGATGAACCATGCGTCTGAGCTCAATCGCGCGACTGAGGTAAACGCATGTCAGAACATACGACTAAGTCCAATCGCATGACTCAGTCGTACATATGAGCTAAATCGCACGACTAGATCTCAGTCGCATAGGTCAGTCGCACGACTAGATCTCAATCACTTAGAAGACTACAGAACTTTAAGGGATATGAAACTCCTATCAGCTCCAGTATCAAACAGTACTGTAGCAAAGCATCCATTGACAGGAAACCTACCAGTAACAGTTGTAGGGTCATTTAGAGCCTCACCTGAGCCAATGACGAAGGCTCTCCCTTTGGCTCCATTATTGTTACCACCATTTCCATTGCTGTTTCCATCATTGTTGTTGTTGTTGCCTTGATTGTTGTTGTTTTGGCCATTGCCATTACCGTTTTTCCTCAGCTGCGGGCAGTTTTGCTTGTAGTGCCCCTCCTTTCCACACTCGAAACAACCCTTTGGAGTCTCCTGAGGTTGCTGTGGCTTCCTAACCAACTCACCACGGCAATCCTTGGCCAAGTATCCCATTTTGCCACACCGCTGACACTTGTAATTGCCACACCTTCCAACATGATAATAGTTGCACCGCATGCACCTTGGCTGTTTACCACCATAGCTGCTCGGTCCTTGATTGTTCGAGGGTGACTGGTTGAAATTACGATTGTTGTAAACCTCCTTTGTTGTTGCTGCGGTGGTTGTTGCTGAGGTTGATGTTGACCACCGGACGATGATGATTTATTGTTGTTGTTGTTGTTGTTGTTGGAGCATCCCACTTACTCTTGTTATCGGGCACGCTCCGCAGCACCCCGTTTTGGTAACCGTCCTTGCTCCACGGCTTCATCAGTCAGTTTGTGGGCTAGGCGGATAGCTTGTTGGATAGTAGCCGGGTTGGAGGAAGTCACCATACTCCTAATCTCTGGTACTAATCCCCGAATGTAGTGTTCCACTCGCTTGTGCATCTCGTTCACCATCCCTGGACATAGGGTGGCCAGCTCATGAGTTCTCGTGGTATAAGCCTCAATTTCTGAACCTTGCATCTTCAGCTGCCAGAATTCCATTTCCAGTTTTTGTACTTCGCCTCGAGGACAGTACTCCTCGGTCATCATGTCTTTAAACTCATTCCAAGGAGTTCATTTTCCATGGCTTGCCCTAGCATCTGCACTTGAGCGTTCCACCAGGACAATGCCGCACCATCCAACGTTCCCGTAGCGTATTTCACCTGGTCGGCAGGTGGACAGTTACACTTTGAGAACACGGACTCCGTCTTCTCGAACCACATTACCAACCCTACAGCTCCCTCGGTTCCACTGTAGGTGTGTGGCTTACAGTCCATAAAGGACTTGTAAGTACACGCTAGTGGTCCTGCTCTAACACGATAAATATTGATTAGATATCTTATTCGATTAACTAGGGTATTTGACGGACTTTTACATTATCGTTTACCTGCGGCTGTCCTTCTTGGGCAGCAGCTACCGCTGCCTGGACTTGTGCATTTATTAGAGCAGCCAATTCCGCAGGGGTCATATTAATAGTACCGGCGCCTTGGTCACCGGCACCTTGGTCACCGGCGCCACGCCCGCGCCCGCGTCCTCGACCACGTCCACGTCCTCGGCCGTCCATTATTCACTTTACATTCACAAATACAATAATGAGTAATGAATCAATCGAACAAAACCGCTGTTTGATGTTACTCATTGAAGTATAGTAAACAATAAGAAAGTAATGAATCATCAGCACCACAACATTTATAACAAAAATAATAACCAAAGGTAAATAAATTGCAAATGAGTCACAAATTGTTTATCAATGTCAAAATTTGAGTTTGTTGTTCGGGTTGGGAAACAACCCTTCCCACATAGGTTTCAAAATAAACTCTATGCAGTCAAAGTTATAAGAGTAAAGAGAATCAATTGAACAAAGCTGATCCATCACTGTTTTCACCGTCCGGAGCTTCTTCTGGTTCTTCCTCAGGGTCTTCATCGAAGTCTTCGACAGGTGCAGGGTTATCCTCAATTTGTAGTGCTGCGAGCTGTGCTTCTAATCCGGTTAGTCTGCTCTCAACGCCCACATTGTGGAGATCCCGTTCGCCCATACGCTCGGTAAGATCAATCACTCTACCAGCCATTTTGAAATTTCCTAGGATGGACATCGACAACTGTCACACCCCGACCGATGGCGGAATCATCGAGGCGGACGAATGTGAATTGATTGTTCATAGCACAAGGTGATAAATACGTTGAAATAACATTTAATAACCATTTATTTATTGAATAATGCCATTCAAGTCACACATTACAACGCAATTAAACTAAATCCATGAAATATAATATTGTCTTCTTTATTTTTGACTAGGTCCAATCCTATATGAGCAGAGAGAATTCCACTAAATAGCATTTCCTGAAATCATGTGAAAAAGTAACGAGTCAGCTAAAGAATTAGCCGGTGAGTAGTCACAGGTTTAAATACACACACAAAATTTGATTAAATAACTTGAAAACAATTCAATTCACATGGTAATGTTATAACTAACATGCAACAATGTATCATGAATGACAAACAACACGATCAAATCTATTGACTGAATTGACTCGGTCCAAGACGAAGCCTTATAGAATGTATGATTCCGGTTTCAATCACCACGCGACTAAACAAATGGGGTGGGTTGTCAAACCAATAGATCTATCATTGTTACCGTGGTTGTGTGAATTAATGATCATGCTATCAAGTTTATCTAAATATGAACACGTAATTGCAAATAAATAACATAACATGTATTGAATTGAATTTTAGTATGAAATAGAATAAAAATGAATAAGCATAGTTGCGTATGGTATCACATGATTTCCCCAAATAATAAAACATGAAAAATGGGCAATGAATACTCACTTGATAATTATAAACGTGTTGGAAATAATAAAATGATAGACGTGACACCAAAGGAAGCTCCTCGAGGTTCAACCTAAGTTTTTGACGTTCTCTTTGTTAGAATAACAATGGTTGAGCGACTATGTATGAATTAGGGTTTTTGATTGGGTTTTGGGATTCCAATAAAATGTAATAACTTGATTGAACAAAATAAATTAATTGAATAATATATTTTTTTTAAATAAAATATAATAATAATGATTAATTAGTGAAATGGATTATTATTTATAATGAAATATTTCATTTCAATAATTAGTTATGAAATGTTTTGTTAAAAATGATTGAATGAGTATTTAACTATTAGAAGGGTTTATAAAATTTAAGACTTATAAATAACACTTACATTCTTTAGAAGATTTTAAGATAAAAGTATTACCTTCAAAGTTTTTAGAAATTGATTAATAAATTTCTGAAATAAATGTAATTAAGAAAATATACATTATTTTTATTTAATAACTTTTAGAAATTTCTAGAATTTAAAATGATTAAAATAATTGTTTAAAAAAATATGTGTTGGACCGGGGTCGAACCCGGGTCCTCTTTGGGTGAGGGGTGCGGCTTACCAGTTGGGCAGAAGCCCATGATCTGATAAAACTCCGATTTCAAATCTTAAAAACAATAATTAAGTATTTCCCCCAAATTTATCATGAACCCTAGATTCAATTTGTATCAAATTGAACATGAAAGCTAAATCAATAACCAAATCAATCATAGGGCTTTTGATTAGCATCCAAAAACGAGCATAATAATGTATCTAATTACCTGGTTTGAGATAGAATCAATGATTTAAGAAAACTTGAACAAGTCGCGACGGGTGGTAGTCGATTGGAGTTGATTTTGTTGATCAAAATCGAATTAATTGTGCAGAAAGCTTCAATTGGACCAGATGATCAAAAGCCCTCAATCAATTTCTGTTGAGGTTGCTTCGAATATGGAGTTCGACCGAGGGCGGGTTGCGAGTGAAGATGGAGATCGAAAGAGATGACGGGGTTTGTTTTGTTTGTAATTGGAGTTGCAGAAAGTTCAAAGTGATCGATTTGAAGGTGTCACTATGCGTTTATAGTCCGATTGTAACTGTTTAAAATCAAGCGAGTTTAAGGTTGATTCGGGAGTTTCGGGTCACGATTCGATTATAATTACATGGTGTTATTCGCAATTATTGATATGTTTGAATTCGCAACGTTCACAGAATCATTTTTAGTTGATTAATTTGATTGATTGCGTTGATGATCGAGTTGAAACAGCTTGAGATTTGAATGTGGGTTTCGGTTTTAGTTTGAACACGTTAAGCATTTGATTGAATCCAATTAAGACCGGTTATGAGTTCGAAACAGATGTGCAAGAGTTAAGGGGCGGTTTAATTGCAATATTTTCGAGTGGTTTGAGGGAGAGGTGGTCGCCGGAGCCGACCCGAAGGTTGGCCGGAGGTGATTACGGGACACAGGGGGGTTTGGGTTGTTTTAAAAATTTTACAGATTTAGCCCCTGTATTTTAGGGTGGTTGTTATTTTATGTAAAACTTGTAATTTTAAGTTTTATAATTACACTTTCCACCATAACTTAATTTATAGAATAAATCCCATTGTTTTACAAATTATTTTTTTAACTTTTATAAATTTTTATTGAATCTTTTAGATTTAGTTATTTAGTATAAAATGATATATCCAACTTCAACCTAAAAATAATAACAATAATAATATTAAATGTTTACAACCTTAGTATAACTTGTTCAAATGATTTAAATAAGTGACCATTCTAAATAAAGCTATTTTATAATGTTGATTAAACTATACCGAGTTACATTTAATTCATTGAAATTAATACTCTAAAAAAACGGGTTTGGGTTACAATTTGAAAATGGGTCAAATGTTACAGTCTTCCCTACTTTAAGAAATTTCATCCCGAAATTTGATCACGAGGAGGCTGAGACAAAAAGGTGAGGATACTTGGATTTCATTTGGTCTTCACGCTCCCAAGTGAACTCTGGGCCACGTTTAGACTCCCAACGAACTTTGACGATAGGTATTCGGCTACGCTTTAGTTGTTTGATTTCACGGTCCATGATCTCCACAGGCCTTTCGATAAAGTACATAGATTCATCGATTTGAACTTCATCAAGTGGAATGCGGAGGTTCTCATTGGCAAGACATTTCTTGAGGTTGGAAACATGAAATGTTGGGTGAATGTTGTTGAGTTCCTGAGGCAGTTCAAGCTTGTAAGCTACTTTCCCAATACGCTCAAGCACTTTGAATGGACCCACACAACGAGGGGCTAGCTTTCCTTTCTTCCCAAAATGGATCACTCCTTTCCAAGGTGATACCTTTAGAAGTACAAGATCTCCAACATTATATTCCATGGGTTTTCGTCCCTTATCAGCATAATGCTTTTGATGATTTCTAGCAGCCAGCAAGTTATCACGAATCTTGTGAATCTTATCGGTTGATTCTTGAATCAGTTCAGGACCGGTGATTTGTGCATCTCCTATCTCAGACCAACATATGGGAGATCGACACTTGCGGCCGTACAAAGCTTCAAATGGTGCCATTTGGATACTTGTATGGTAGCTGTTGTTGTATGAAAATTCGATTAACGGTAGATGGGAATCCCAAGAGCCACTAAAGTCAATGACACACGCTCGAAGCATATCCTCAAGAGTCTGTATTGTTCTTTCAGTTTGCCCATCGGTTTGAGGGTGATAAGCTGTGCTGAGATTGAGTCGGGTTCCCAAAGACGATTGAAGACTTTGCCAGAAATGGGAGATGAATCGACCATCATGATCGGAGATAATATTTAATGGCACACCGTGACGGCTGACTATTTCATTGATATAGATACGAGCCAATTTCTCAACTCGATAATCTTCACGAATCGGTATGAAGTGTGCTGATTTAGTCAATCGATCTACGATGACCCAAATGCTATCATACCCGCTAGAGGTTCGAGGCAATTTGGCAATGAAATCCATGGATATGTCTTCCCACTTCCACACGGGAATATCAGGTTGAACAAGTAATCCAGAAGGACGTTGATGTTCGGCCTTAACTTTTGAACAGGTGAGGCATTTGGACACATACAAAGCTATATCCTTTTTCATGCCGGGCCACCAATACTGATTACGGAGGTTCATAAACATCTTATCCGCACCGGGATGAATGGAATAACGAGTTTTGTGAGCCTCGCTCATGATGAGGATTCGCAGGTCATTGCGTTTAGGAATCCAAATGCGGTCCAGAAAATGCAACAAACCATCATTTCCATCAGGGAGAGTCAAGATTGAAGCATTACATAACTTTTGCTTAAGTGTTTGAAATGCTTTTTCTTGATCTTGTCCCCACTGGAAAGACTTATCCTTGTGGGTCAAGGCAGTAAGAGGTACAGCGATCTTTGAGAAATTTGGGATGAAACGCCGATAGTAGCCGGCCAAGCCAAGGAATGAACGGATCTCAGTGGGAGTTTTAGGTTCTACCCAATTCTTTACCGCCTCAATCATTGCAGGATCCACATGAATCCCTTTATCATTTACGATGTGACCAAGGAATTGTACCTCTTTTAGCCAAAATTCGCACTTGGAAAACTTAGCATATAGTTTCTCCTCTTTCAGAAGCTCAAGAATCAAACGGAGATGATGTTCATGCTCGGATCTTGATTTGGAATAAATTAGAACGTCGTCGATGAAGACGATCACGAACTTGTCCATGTATGGCTTACACACGCGGCTCATTAAATCCATGAACACAGCTGGTGCGTTGGTTAAACCAAATGGCATAACCAGAAATTCGTAATGACCATATCTTGTACGGAAAGCTGTTTTGGGAATGTCGTCATCATGCACTCGTAGTTGATGATAACCAGAACGAAGGTCAATCTTGGAAAAGTATGAAGCGCCTTGAAGTTGGTCAAATAAGTCATCGATTCTTGGTAGAGGGTACCGGTTCTTAACAGTAAGCTTGTTGAGTTCCCGATAATCGATACACATACGGAATGAGCCATCTTTCTTCTTCACAAACAATACCGGGGCTCCCCAAGGTGAGGAACTTGGTCGAATGAAACTTTTATCGGAAAGTTCTTGAAGTTGACTAGCAAGTTCTTGCATCTCAGATGGTGCAAGACGATATGGAGATTTTGCTACAGGTGTTGCACCAGGCACAAGATCGATACGAAACTCGACTTGACGAACAGGAGGGAGGCCAGTTAAGTCATCGGGAAACACTTCCGGAAAATCACGAATGATCGGAATATCCTCAATTTTCTTTGACTTCTCATTCGTTTTCACGACATGCGCTAAGAAAGCCACATAGTGTTTGCGAAGGTACTTTTGAGCTTTGGTACATGACATGAGTCGAAGACCTTTGGAAGGTTTTTCTCCATAGATATTTAACACCTTTTCGGGCGCAAGAGGGATCCGGATGATTTTCTCGAAACAAACAACTTCAGCATGGTTCTTAGATAGCCAATCCATGCCTATGATGACGTCGAAATTTCCAAGTTGCATCGGTGTGAGATCGATAGTAAAATCATGCTCGCTAAGACTAAGGATACAGTTTGGAATAATTGAATCGATTGTGATAGGTTTCCCGTCGGCTATTTCTACCGTAAATGGTTTTCTCAACTTAGTCCGTGCACTAGCAAGTAAAGGCTCAAATTCTAAGGAAACAAAACCTTTGTCGGCGTCGGTATCAAATAAGACCGAAGCATAATGATTATTGATTAAAAACATACCGTTCACCACATCGCTATTGGTTTGAGCTTGATGAGCATTGATGTTAAAAGCACGTCCTTGAGCCGTAGGCACCGTGCTGACAAGTTGAGGGCATCGATTGCAAAAATGGTTCGGATCACCACATTGATAGCATGCACGACCTTGAGTAATTGCAGGAGAATGTTGAAGGACAAGTGCGGTAGTCGGAGTCTTAGCTGCGCTCTTGCACACGTTGAAGGTATGGCCGAAACGACCACAGTTGGTGCAGCGGCGACATTGTGCATTGGCAGGGTGATGGTACTTGCAAATGTTGCACTGCGGAAAGGTTCCAGTGTAAGGTTTCTTTGCCGGGACTTGATTGTTGGAGATTAGTTGGTAGCTTGGTGCGACTTGATTAGCCGGAACAATAGGGGTGACCACGGTAAAGTTTTGGGATTTAGCCTTCCTCTTCTTGTTTTGAGAAGATTCAGGTTTTTCCTCCTTAAGGGGTTCAGCTGAGGGTTTCTCGGGCACCTTCTTAGCACCCTTCCTAGTCAGGGTTCCAGCCTTGACATGATTGTCAGTTAATTGAGCAGCTAGTCGAATGGTATCTTCCAGAGTTGCAGGATTCCTACCCCACACCGTGTCTTGAATTTTCATGGGTAGACCACCGATGTACTTCTTAATGGCCCGGGATAATGGGGTAACCAAGTGGGGAACAAGTAGACTCAGTTCATGAAATCGATTGGTGTAAGCTAGATTTTCTCCGCTGTCTTGAGTTAAGTCCCAGAACTCAGCTTCTAATTTCTTGATCTCATTTCTCAGACAAAATTCCCGAGTCATGAGCTCCTTGACTTCATCCCACGTCAATGCTAAAGCGGCATCAGTTCCACGGGTTCGTTTCTCCCCGTTCCACCAAGTGAGTGCTCTCTTTTGAAGAACACTTGTAGCATAGCGAACCTTGAGATTCTCGGGACACTCACTATTGAGGAAAGTGTTCTCGATACTCTCAAACCACTGTAAAAGACCAGTGGCTCCTTCGGTCCCGCTAAACTTAGTGGGATTGCAAGAACTGAAGTGCTTGTAAGTACAAGCTCGTGGAGGGTTTGGTGCAGCTTGATTTTGAACAACGTTGTTGCCTTGGTTCAAATGAGTAAGCAGTGTTGGGATGACCGCAACAACTTCACGTGCCACTATAGAAGCAATCTTGCGGCCAGAGCTTCTAGATCGGGAGCGGTTTTGACGAGAAACATGCTATATAATATGGAAAAACCTTTATGAGAAACGGGTAATTGGTTTTTAAAACTTTTCAAAATGGTAAAGTCGTTGATGAGATTGTTTAAAATAACAATGAAAGGTTATGAGTGTAAACGTTCGGCTCGCAAACCAAAGCGAATACGTTGACTTATCAAAGTATTTGTGTCCACCACAACCTTAACGAGAACATGCGTACCTATAAGCGAATACTCACCTTGAGGGTTCCCAGGTAAGGTAAACGGATCCATCGGTTGATTTGGATTTATATGAATACCTTGCCTAGACAGAACACCTCAAGATACAGGTATTCCACTCTTCCAGCATTGCATGTTCTCAGTCATGTGACACAGACTTTGACGAGATTTGAAAACCATGAATAACAAATCAAAATTTGAAAATTTGAAAAACAATTTGATTTAGGCACACAATGCCTTAGAACATGTTACAACAAACGCTCCTCAATTATAGCCATCTTTAGCCATAGTCGGCGTATATCATTCTTAAGTGTGGAGTTCTCGTCAGTGAGCACTCCAACTCGTCGACGCTCAGTCTCAAGTGTCGCGGTCAATGCCGCCACGGCTTGCTCAAGGGGTACA
Source organism: Flaveria linearis (assembly GCA_024085815.1). Classification (NCBI taxonomy): domain Eukaryota; kingdom Viridiplantae; phylum Streptophyta; class Magnoliopsida; order Asterales; family Asteraceae; genus Flaveria; species Flaveria linearis. The sequence goes on from CM044015.1 coordinate 35,006,361, forward strand.
TCTAGAGATGGGAGGGTGGGTGTCGCAGAGGTAGTTGCTGACCTAGTCCTAGGTCCAGCAGTGGCCGACCTCGAAACACGCTCTCTATAAATCATGCGATCTATACAAGTCGGGTAATAACTCCAATCTCGTGGAGGGTCGCGTGCAGGTAGCACAAACGGTTGATCCCGGCCTATCTCACCACGGGGGTAAGGATGTCGCTGCCAGTCATACACTCGGTGAGGTACAGGTGGAGGGGATCCAGAACAAGCACGTCTTTTTCCTAAAACCAGTGACGATGATGCCATGCAACAGAGTATGTGATGTGTATGCCAATGAGTATACAGTAGAGAAATCAGGAACAAGTAACTAACTAACTGTGTGCGGTTATAGTCTAGTATGTATGCAACCTAGTTCTCTATAACCAATGGCTCTGATACCAGTCTGTCACACCCTCAAAATCTACGTGCGAGGTTTTACCGCGAGGCGTGTGGACAAACCAGGATCAAAGTCAATAGTTACTCGGAACGACTCTATATGCCACGTTTAACATAAACCAATCCAGAGTTCAAACTTTAAAAATCATGCGGAAGCGTATTGTAAATAAAACAAACCCAAAGTATGTAAATGTATCATATGGCAAAACACGTGCCAACAAAATATTTGAAAACCATAAGTAAAAGATGAGTAATTATGTTTGTAGTTTAAATCTTTAGAATGCATGCTGACTCGTGCAGTGCTCCTATCGGCAATCTAGATTATCGACCTGAGAATAGCATACTAAAAGTCAACACAATGGTTGGTGAGTTCAAGAGTTTGCGTATAAACAAAACAGTTTAACAATCGTGATATATATAAGCATGTGTATTGTAATAGCTAGCTGGTCCATTAACAAATAAATATTAATATATAGTGATTTCGTAATTGAAGCTGACTGTGATATGTTTGCCTCATGTCACGACTTACCATGTTGTGACAAATATTCATAGGACAAATTGCACCTGGTTGACCTCGAGTCATACAGGTGGGGCTCGTCAGACCCAGTAGTACTACCCAAGTTTCCCCGCTATTCAATATTAACAATTCGAAAGTGTGAGGACTTTATCATGGTAAACAACACTATATTAATATCATATACATCTTAAATATATAAAGCGTTTGTAAAAATTACCAGTATGCTATCTCCCCCATAAGAGATTAAGTAAACTGTGGGGCACGAACTCACCTGGTACGCGTATTGAGTACTTAGAGTTAACTTGACAGAAAAGTGGACAGTCAACCCTCTGAGGTTACCTAGATCATGTGAGAACATGAGTATGTGTAAACAGAGAATATGTGAAACCCTAAGTGCACTACAAACAAGACTTAAGGTTTTAGAAGAATAAACATGTTTGACCCAGTTGACCCGTTGGTGACATTATGTGTTGTAAACCATTTAGACAGACATGATCACATATTATTCATGGTTAACATTCTAGTGAATCACATATGATGCTACATTCCCAATGTATTGCTTAAATCATCATACTATGTACATATCATACAAGTCATGTAAGTTCTTAGCATCTAGCATACTCAGTGTGTTCATAACACAACTAGTGTATCATATGAAAGGTCAGATCATGCATAACCTACTTATATGACTTATAACCATGAATTAGCATATACGGGTCAAAACAGATAATTTACCAAATAATCATCCATACTAACCACAACACATTCAACATGTCCAATACATACCACATACATCAAGATGATTGGTTTCCAGTCCCAAACATGATGTCCTAGTTACTAATCAACATTCAAAACCAGACATGATCATTAAAGTACATAAATCACCCAATAACCAAATAAACATTCCATACAACCCAATTAACAGATTCTATCACTTTAGGCATCCACAACAATCATTCTAGCATGATCCTAATGTCATGAACATGTCCAATTACCAATATCCAATGTTCATCCAAAACAAAGTTTCCCTTTGGGGAAAGTTCATCACAAAATCTAATAAACACTCAATGTACATACAATTCATCAATAATATACTATTTCAAGTTCATGGTAACTTCTTAACATGATCCACATTATCAAATCATCATAATTCACAAATCTCATATTCAAAAGTTTCCACTAATGGCAAGGTATGACTACACGACCATTACTTGGATTTCTAGCATGATTTATCGTAATCGCAATATTCATACAACATCATTAACACCCTAATACCATCAATTCATCATTGAATTATCAAGTTCATGCATAAAAGTTACCATTAATAATAAGGTATGATCCAAGCATCAAAATCACGAATATCTTGTACAATCCACGTAAACTAGCATAAATACTATCTAACTAACATCATATAATCAACAAACAACATCAATTTCAATTTTCATCTCAATTTTCGACCTAGGGTTCTAACAAGATCAAAAATCCTTGAAAACCAATCAAAAGCGTAGTTTTCTTGCATAATCAACGTTAAACAACATACATACAATCTAACAAACATGTTAACATCAACAAAACATCAAAAATCAGCACCATGAAACCCAATTTCGCAGCCTATGTTTCGGTTTTATCATGAACACATGAAAACCCATAAAAATCTAACCTCTAAACTTGTCGTGGCTTGCAATTGATGTTTCTAACGTGTTGTAATGCTTGAAATTGATCAAATGTGAGTTCTTGACTTGTATTTGGCTGAAATTCGCAGGGAGAGGGAGTGGGGAAGGCTGTCACGATCGAATGAAGGGGTGGGGGCTAGGGTTTGTTGTTTTGTTTAATTTAATTAATCACATTTCCCCTTTTAACCCTTGCCTTTTGTATTTTATAAAATTTTAGCTTTTAAACTCTTTGTAATGTGTTTTTAATTTAATAATATGAACATATAAACTAATGATAACACTTATATATTTTATTTTATAAAAACACAAGACATACGAATTAACACACGCGTTTCCACGTTACGCGATAAAATTCCCAAATAGTCTTTAAATCGCGTAAACACATAAGCATAACATAATAATCATCTAATCCACTAGATTATTATTAATTTAACATTATTGATTATTATTAGGTCACCAACGTCAAACGACAACTAGTGTGTGCTTACGACACGTGTATGCAAAACTTAACGGAACTAACGGAGTTTGGTAACGGAAAATTACCGGATGTCACATTAACCCCATGTTGAAAGAATTTTCGTCCCGAAAATTGCGTTACATGGTGAGATTGTTCCATCACATGGTGGGAGTGTTCAATCACTGGTCTACTGCATTGGCACACAGAAATCAAAATTGAGTGAGTTTTGGATGAGTTGTCACATCATCCCCATGTTGAAAGAAATTTCGTCCCGAAATTTAAATCAATACCTTTGTCTGCAGGCATCGTCTCGAACAGTTGAGGGTACTTAAGCTTCATTTGATCTTCCCGTTCCCACGTGAATTCCGGTCCATGTCGCGAGTTCCAACGAACTTTGACTATGGGTATTTTGCTCTGCTTAAGTGTTTTCACCTCACGATCCATCATCTCGACAGGTTCTTCGATAAAGCGTAATTGTTCATCCACTTGAACATCTTCTAGTGGTAAAATTAGTGTCTTATCCGATAAACACTTCTTCAGATTTGAAACGTGAAACACATTGTGGACTCCACTCAGCGAATCAGGTAAGGCTAGTCGATAGGCCACTGGACCTATCCTTTCCAATATCTCAAATGGTCCAACATACCTCGGATTTAGCTTTCCTCGTTTGCCAAACCGAACTACGCCTTTCCACGGTGAGACTTTCAATAAGACCTTGTCACCAATTTGAAACTCTAGAGGTTTACGTCCCTTGTCAGCATAACTTTTCTGTCTATCTCGCGCTGCAGCCATACTATTCCGTATCTGCACGATCTTCTCAGTGGTTTCATCTATCAGTTCGGGACCCGTTAGTTGACTATCACCAATTTCATCCCAGCAAACCGGTGATCTACACTTTCTCCCATACAAAGCCTCGAAAGGTGCTGCATGTATGCTAGTGTGATAACTGTTATTATAGGAAAATTCCACCAAGGGTAGGTGAACTTCCCAGTTGTTCCCGAAATCAATCACACAAGCACGTAGCATATCCTCCAAAGTCTGTATGGTACGCTCACTCTGGCCGTCGGTCTATGGATGATAAGCAGTACTCATATCCAATCGTGTACCCAGAGATTTATGCAGTGATTGCCAGAAGTGTGGCGTGAAATGAGCATCGCGATCAGAAATAATCGAGATCGGTACACCGTGTCTCGAAACGATTTCCTTAAGAAACAGTCGGGTTAATTTCTCCATCTTATCCGTTTCCTTAATTGCAAGGAAGTGAGCGGACTTCATCAACCGATCCACAATAACCCATATTGTGTCACAACCAGTATTAGTCCGGGGTAACTTAGTTATAAAATCCATAGAAATTTGTTTCCATTTCCACATTGGTATCTCGGGTTGCTGTAACAGTCCAGATGGTTTTTGGTATTCCACCTTTGCCTTTGAGCTGGTCAAACACTTGCTCACATACGTAGCTACATCCGCCTTCATATTAGGCCACCAATAGTGCGCCTTTAGGTCATGATACATCTTGTCAGATCCAGGATGTATAGAGTATTTAGACTTGTGTGCCTCGCTCATAACCAAATCCCTCAGATTGCCATAGACAGGCACCCAAAGTCTATCCATGAAGTACCGATTCCATCCTCTTTCACTACTAATTGCTTATCCATTCCCCGTAATGACTCTGAACCAATGTTTTCCTCTTTCAATGCTTCTATCTGTGCTTCCTTAACTTGTTCAGGCAGATGGGTACTGATTGTAAGCTGCAAGGCTCGTACACACCTGGGTTTAGCTGTTTCTATTCGGCTTAAGGCATCGGCAACCACGTTCGCCTTTCTAGGATAGTACTTGATAGCGCAGTCATAATCGTTAAGAAGCTCTACCCAGCGTCGTGGCCTCATATTTAACTCCTTTTGCTCAAAGATATGCTGAAGACTCTTGTGATCGGTGTAGATAGTGCATTTGGTACCGTGCAAGTAATGTCTCCAAATCTTTAAGGCAAAAACTACTGCACCCAATTCCAGGTCATGGGTAGTATAGTTCTTCTCGTGAACCTTCAGTTGTCTCGAGGCGTAAGCTATTACTTTATATCGCTGCATCAGGACACAACCCAATCCTTGAATGGATGCGTCACAATACACCACGAAATCATCTATTCCCTCTGGCAGTGCCAATATCGGTGCACTACAGAGTTTCTGTTTTAATAGCTGAAAAGCTGCCTCTTGACTTTCACCCCATTTGTATGCCGTTCCTTTGTGGGTCAAGGCTGTGAGAGGTTGTGCAATCTTATAAAAAACCCTCTACGAATCGTCGGTGATACCCTGCTAACCCCAAAAATTGCCTTATCTCACTCGGTGTCTTAGGTATAGCCCAATTCTTTATCGCCTCAATCTTGGCAGGATCAACATGTATACCCTTCTCATTAACAATGTGACCTAGAAATTGCACTTCGCGTATCCAAAAGTCACACTTAGAGAATTTGGCTTACAGTTGCTCATTCTTTAATAGTTCCAAGATTAATCGTAGATGCTCTTCATGGTCCTCCTTGGTCCTAGAGTATATCAGTATGTCATCGATAAACACAATAACAAATTGATCAAGATAGGGTTTGCACACACGATTCATGAGGTCCATGAACACCGCAGGTGCATTAGTCAATCCAAAAGGCATGACCAAGAACTCGTAATGACCATAACGAGTACGGAATATAGTTTTGGAGATGTCTTCCTCACGGACTCTGAGTTGATGATAACCAGACCTCAAGTCGATCTTTGAATAATAGCTTGATCCTTGAAGCTGATCAAACAAATCATCGATACGGGGTAGTGGGTATCGGTTCTTGACTGTGACTTTGTTTAACTCCCTATAATCGATGCACATTCGGAACTTGCCATCTTTCTTCTTAACAAATAGGACAGGGGCTCCCCAAGGTGAGGTGCTGGGTCGAATAAAGCCCTTATCTAAAAGCTCCTGAAGTTATGATGACAACTCCTGTAGTTCGTTCGGTGCTAATCCATAAGGTGCCCTAGCAATCGGGCTGCACCGGGAGTCAGTTCGATTTAGAATTCCACTTGACGATGAGGTGGTAGTCCAGGAAGATCCTCTGGAAACACCTCTGGAAATTCTCGTACCACAGGGATGTCCTCTATTTTTCTTTCCTCTGGTTGCTTATCAGTGACAAGTGCCAGAATAGCCAAACGACCTTTTCGCAACAACTTTTACGCCTTCATGTAAGAGATAATGCCCATTACTGCACCACTACTATCGCCTCTGACTGTAGGATTTCGTCACCAATAGGGATTCGTATGATTTTCTCGGGGCATATGACTTCCGCTTGCTTATTAGAGAGCCAATCCATGCCTACCACCACGTCAAAACTTCCCAGTGTAACAGGCATAAGATCTATAGCGAAAGTATGACCAGCGAGTTCTATCTTACAATCTCTAAGGATGTGTGTTACATGGATTTGTTTACCGTCAGCCAATTCTACGATGTATTTGGATTCTAAGGCAGAAGGAATATCACTTAGAAGACTACAGAACTTTAAAGATATGAAACTCCTATCAGCTCCAGTATCAAACAGTACTGTAGCAAAGCATCCATTGACCGGAAACCTACCAGTAACAGTTGTAGGGTCATTTAGAGCCTCACCTGAGCCAATGACGAAGGCTCTCCATTTGGCTCCATTATTGTTACCACCATTTCCATTGTCGTTTCCATCATTGTTGTTGTTGTTGCCTTGATTGTTGTTGTTTTGGCCATTGCCATTACCGTTTTTCCTCAGCTACGGGCAGTTTTGCTTGTAGTGCCCCTCCTTTCCACACTCGAAACAACCCTTTGGAGTCTCCTGAGGTTGTTGTGGCTTCCTAACCAACTCACCACGGCAATCCTTGGCCAAGTGTCCCATTTTGCCACACCGCTGACACTTGTAATTGTCACACCTTCCAACATAATGATAGTTGCACCGCGTGCACCTCGGCTGTTTACCACCATAGTCGCTCGTTCCTTGATTGTTCGAGGTTGACTGGTTGAAATTACGATTGTTGTCAAACCTCCTTTGTTGTTGCTGCGGTGGTTGTTGCTGAGGTTGATGTTGACCACCGGACGATGATGATTTATTGTTGTTGTTTTTGGTGTTGGAGGCATCCCACTTCCTCTTGTTGTCAGGCACGCTCGCCGCAGCGCCCCGTTTTGGTAACCGTCCTTGCTCGACAGCTTCATCAGTCAGTTTGTGGGGTAGGCGGATAGCTTGTTAGATAGTAGCCGGTTGGAGGAAGTCACCATACTCCTAATCTCGGGCACCAATCCCCGAATGTAGTGTTCCACTCGCTTGTGCATCTCGTTCACCATCCCTGGACATAGGGTGGCCAGCTCATGAGTTCTCATGGTATAAGCCTCAATTTCTGAACCTTGCATCTTCAGCTGCCAGAATTCCATTTCCAGTTTTTATACTTTGCTTCGAGGACAGTACTCCTCGGTCATGATGTCTTTAAACTCATTCCAAGGGAGTTCATTTGCCATGGCTTGCCCTAGCATCTGCACTTGAGCGTTCCACCAGGACAATGCTGCACCATCCAATGTTCCCGTAGCGTATTTCACCTGGTCGGCAGGTGGACAGTTACACTTTGAGAACACGGACTCCGTCTTCTCAAACCACCTTACCAACCCTACAGCTCCCTCGGTTCCACTGTAGGTGTGTGGCTTACAATCCATAAAGGGCTTGTAAGTACACGCTGGTGGTCCTGCTCTAACACGATAAATATTGATTAGATATCTTATTCGATTAACTAGGGTATTTGACGAACTTTTCCATTATCGTTTACCTGCGGGCTGTCCTTCTTGGGCAGTAGCTACCGCTGCCTGGACTTGTGCATTTATTAGAGCAGCCAATTCCGCAGGGGTCATATTAATAGTATCGGCGCCTTGGTCACCGGCACCTTGGTCACCGGCGCCACGTCCACGCCCGCGCCCGCGTCCTCGACCACGTCCACGTCCTCGGGCGTCCATTATTCACTTTACATTCACAAATACAATAATGAGTAATGAATCAATCGAACAAAACCGTTGTTTGATGTTACTCATTGAAGTATAGTAAACAATAAGAAAGTAATGAATCATCAGCACCACAACATTTATAACAAAAATAATAACCAAAGGTAAATAAATTGCAAATGAGTCATAAATTATTTATCAATGTCAAAATTTGAGTTTGTTGTTCGGGTGGGGAAACAACCCTTTCCACATAGGTTTCAAAATAAACGCTATGCAGTCAAAGTTATAAGAGTAAAGAGAATCAATCAAACAATACTGATCCATCACTGTTTTCACCGTCCGGAGCTTCTTCTGGTTCTTCCTCAGGGTCTTCATCGAAGTCTTCGACAGGTGCAGGGTTATCCTCAATTTATAGTGCTGCGAGCTGTGCTTCTAATCCGGTTAGTCTGCTCTTAGTTCCCACGTTGTGGAGATCCTGTTCGCCCATACGCTCAGTAAGATCAATCACTCGACCAGCCATTTTGAAATTTCCTATGATGGACATCGACAACCGCTCCTCAATTATAGCCATCTTTAGCCATAATCGGCGTATATCATTCTTAAGTCTGGAGTTCTCGTCAGTGAGCACTCCAACTCGTCGATGCTCAGTCTCAAGTGTCGCGGTCAATGCCGCCACGGCTTGCTCTAGGGGTACATCTAGAGATGGGAGGGTGGGTGTTGCAGAGGTAGTTGCTGAACTAGTCCTAGGTCCAGCATTGGCCGGCCTCGGAACACGTTCTCTACAAATCATGCGATCTATACAAGTCGAGTAATAACTCTAATCTCGTGGAGGGTCGCGTGCAGGTAGCACAAACGGTTGATCCCGGCCTATCTCACCATGGGGGTAAGGATGTCGCGGCCAGTCATACACTCGGTGAGGTACAGGTGGAGGGGATCCAGAACGAGCAAGTCTTTTTCCTAAAACCCGTGATGATGATGCCATGCTGCAGAGTATGTGATGTGTATGCCAATAAGTATACAGTAGAGAAATCAGGAACAAGTAACTAACTAACTGTGTGCGGTTATAGTCTAGTGTGTATGCAACCAAGTTCTCTATAACCAATGGCTCTGATACCAATCTGTCACACCCTAAAAATCCACGTACGGTGTTTACCGCGAGGCGTGTGGACAAACCAGGATCACAGTCAATAGTTACTCGGAACGACTCTATATGCCACATTTAACATAAACCAAACCAGAGTTCAAACTTTAAAAATCATGCGGAAGCGTATTGTAAATAAAACAAACCCAAAGTATGTAAATGTATCATATGGCAAAACACGTGCCAACAAAATATTTGAAAACCATAAGTAAAAGACGAGTAATTATGTTTGTAGTTTAAATCTTTAGAATGCATGCTGACTCGTGCAGTGCTCCTATCGGCAATCCAGATTGTCGACCTGAGAATAGCATACTAAAAGTCAACACAATGGTTGGTGAGTTCAAGAGTTTGTGTATAAACATAACAGTTTAACAATCGTGATATATATAAGCATGTGTATTGTAATAGATAGCTGGTCCATTAACAAATAAATATTAATACATAGTGATTTCACAATTGAAGCTGACTGTGATACGTTTGCCTCCTGTCACGACTTACCATGTCGTGACAAACATTCATAGGACAAATTGCACCCGGTTGACCTCGAGTCACACAGGTGGGGCTCGTCAGATGTAACACCCGAAAGTTTGACCTTTTGGTAGGTTATGCGACTGAGCCTCAGTCGCATGGAATTGATGCGACTGGAGGTTCGATCGCATGCTATTCGGCCGATTGAAGCTCAACCGTACGATTAGAGTTCAATCGCCTGATTGAAGGTTCAATCGCATGAAGCTCATGCGACTGGGGTCCAGTCGCATGGTGCTTATGCGACTGAAGGTCCAGTCACCCCTGGACCAGATGCGACTGAGCTGTAGGTATAAAAGAGGAGCAGCTCTCTCTTCTCCTTCCCAACACTTGCATTTTCAGTCGGGAAAGAACAGAGAGCGACAGAGCAGAGGAGGAAAAGAGAGAACGGGTGATTCAGGCTCGGATTTTGTCGAGAAGCTAGTCAAATCGAAGCTCTAACCGAGGAGGCTGCTAAGGTGAGTTCTAAGACCCCTCTTTTACACGTTTTTGAATGATTTTGGGGCTGGAATCACATAGAAACCCTATTTTTGAAATAGTGTAAGTTTGACCCATATGGGTAAATCTTGAGTAATATGTTTATAGTAAGAATTAGGACTTGTATATGCTTGTATGATGTCCTAGTATGAATCCCTGAGGCTTGGGAGGGTCGATTTGGGCTGAAAATGGGGTTATGATGAGTTTGGGTGTGTTGGTTCGCGACTGCTGTTCATGAAGAACTCCAGTCGCTGCCCAGTTAGGGTTATGCGACTGAAGGGCCATTCGGCCGAATGAGGACTAGTTGATGTTCAATCGCACGATTGAGGCTCAGACGCACAATTGAGCTTCAATCGCACGATAGGAGGTGCGATTGAGTGTTTCGATCGCATAGGTCCAATCGCAGGGTAGTTCAGTCGTACGGCTAAGAGTTAGTTGCATATAGCCCAGTCGCATAGTGTCTAGTCGTACGGAAGGAAGTCCAGTCGCACGATTGTATGCCCATTCGTATGACAGCCCAATCGCACGGTCCAGTCGCATGGAGAACATGCGACTGAGATAGGTTCAGTCGCCCGAATAGGGCTGATGTGAATGAATAGAGAAGTGTATGCCTGGCGGTGTGTGATTGCATTGTATGTCAAATGTGTGTTATGAATGTGTATGATGCCTGTATGGTGATGATGTATGTTTATGATTATGTGTATGTTCCTCTTATTTATTGTATGTTTGTCTTCCCTGGGCTTTGTGTTGAACGTTAATGAATGAATTGAAAGTAGTATGTAACGTAAAGTGGAAGATAATGAAAGAAGAACGTAACGAATGAGTGCATGCATTAATGAACGAATGAATGAACGTAAAGCTAATGAGTGTATGTATGAGGTGAGCGACTCTGTGTCGCAACAGACTCGAAAGAGGATCTTTGTCGCATATCCGGTACTGTGTCAATCTACGGACATGAGTCGGGGGTTTGTTTGTCAAGCCCCGGCACAGTATCAGTCTTCGGACATGAGTCGGGGATATTGCATGAGACGAGATAGTGAGGTGAGCAACTTTGCGTTGCAACAGACTCGGATGGAGTTCAATCCAGGGGATTGACTCGACGGGATCTTTGTCGTGTATCCCGGTGCTGTGTCAGTCTTCGGACATGAGTCGGGGGTTTGTGAGCAGGCCCCGGCACAGCATCAGCTTTGAGCATGAGTCGGGGATATTGCATGAGACGGGATCTAGTTGGATGAGTAGAGGATCGCATGCTCCGGTACTGTGTCAGTCTTCGGACATGAGTCGGGGGTTTATGAGTAGGCCCCGGCACAGTATCAGTCTTCGGACATGAGTCGGGAGTAGTGCGTGAGAGTGAGATAAGACGAATAAGGAATGTATCGCGTGCTCCGGTACTGTGTCAGTCTTCGGACATGAGTCGGGGGTTTGTGAGCAGGCCCCGGCACAGTATCAGTCTTCGGACATGAGTCGGGAGTATCGCGTGAGTTGATGAATGAGAGAGAGATAACTGTGAAAGAAAGAAAGTAAAAAACGAACGAATGACGATAATGAACAGAAGAAACATAGTGATAACGCATGAAACGGGGTCCCTGTCACTCGATCTCAGTAATCATGGCTGTGTGCCATGAGAGGGTAAAGTGTGACTGGACCCTGATGGAAGTGAAAGGTAGAGGGTGCATGAAAGAAATGAACATACAAATGAATGAAATGAACGTAAGAATGAAAGTAATGTACGTACGAACGAATGTAACGAATGTATGAATGAAAGTAAGGAACGTACGAACGAAGGAAAGAGTTAAGAAAGAACGTGAACGCTAACGATACACGGTACACGAACGAAAGCTAATGAATGAATGATGAAGATAATAATAATATTATCTACATGTACGTATGTTGTATGATCGTATGTATGTAAGTACGGTTTTGATGGAAAGTAAAGTATGTTTTTAATATAAAACTAGAACTCACTCAGCAACGCTGACTTTGATGTGTTTCCAGTTGACAAGTAGTGTTGCTGAGGATGGCACGAGACGACTACTCGGTTGATGAGGCTGGCATCCATATTTTGACATGTCATTGTATTTTGAGATGAAAACGAAAAATGTAATGTTATGAAATGACATGTTTTTAGTTATAAATGAAAGTATTAAATTCCGCTGCGAAATAGATGAACGATTTAAAATGTTTATGTGCGATGAAAGACCAACTGTGAGGTGCCCGGGAATGGGGCCTTACATCAGACCCAGTAGTACTACCCAAGTTTCCCCGCTATTCAATATTAACAATTCGAAAGTGTGAGGACATTATCATGGTAAACAGCACTATATTAATATTATACACATCTTAAATATGTAAAGCGTTTGTAAAAATTACCAGTATGCTATCTCCCCCAAAAGAGATTAAGTAAACCGTGGGGCATGAACTCACCTTATATGCGTATTGAGTACTTAGAGTTTACTTGACAGAAAAGTGGACAGTCAACCCTCAGAGGTTACCTAGATCATGTGAGTACATGAGTATGTGTAAACAGAGAATATGTGAAACCCTAAGTGCACTACAACCAAGACTTAAGGTTTTATAAGAATAGACATGTTTGACCCAGTTGACCCATTTGACCCGTTGGTGACATTATGTGTTGTAAACCATTTAGACAAACATGATCACATATTATTCATGGTTAACATTCTAGTGAATCACATATGATGCTACATTCCCAATGTATTGCTTAAATCATCATACTATGTACATATCATACAAGTCATGTAAGTTCTTAGCATCTAGCATACTCAGTGTGTTCATAACACAACTAGTGTATCATATAAAAGGTCAGATCATGCATAACCTACTTATATGACTTATAACCATGAATTAGCATATATGGGTCAAATCAGATAATTTACCAAATAATCATCCATACTAACCACAACACATTCAACATGTCCAATACATACCACATACATCAAGATGATTGATTTCCAGTCCCAAACATGATGTCCTAGTTACTAATCAACATTCAAAACCAGACATGATCATTAAGTACATAAATCACCCAATAACCAAATAAATATTCTATACAACCCAATTAACAGATTCTATCACTTTAGGCATCCACAACAATCATTCTAGCATGATCCTAATGTCATGAACATGTCCAATTACCAATATCAAATGTTCATCCAAAATAAAGTTTCCCTTTTGAGAAAGTTCATCACAAAATCTAATAAACACCCAATGTAATACAATTCATCAATAATATACTATTTCAAGTTCATGGTAACTTCTTAAGATGATCCACATTATCAAATCATCATAATTCACAAATCTCATATTCAAAGTTTCCACTAATGGCAAGGTATGACTACACGACCATTACTTGGATTTCTAGCATGATTTATCGTAATCCCAATATTCATACAACATCATTAACACCCTAATACCATCATTTCATCATTGAATTATCAAGTTCATGCACAAAAGTTACCATTAATAGTAAGGTATGATCCAAGCATCAAAATCACGAATATCTTGTACAATCCACGTAAACTAGCATAAATACTATCTAACTAACATCATATAATCAACAAACAACATCAATTTCAATTTTCATCTCAATTTTCGGCCTAGGGTTCTAACAAGATCAAAAATCCTTGAAAACCAATCAAAAGCGTAGTTTTCTTGCTTTATCAACGTTAAACAACATACATACAATCTAACTAACATGTTAACATCAACAAAACATCAAAAATCAGCACCATGAAACCCAATTTCGCAGCCTATGTTTCGATTTTATCAAGAACACATGAAAACCCATAAAAATCTAACCTCTAAACTTGTAGTGGCTTGCAATTGATGTTTCTAACGTGTTGTAATGCTTGAAATCGACCAAATCCGTGAGTTCTTGACTTGTATTTGGCTGAAATTCACAGGGAGGGGGAGTGGGGAAGGCTGTCACGATCGAATGAAGGGGTGGGGGCTAGGGTTTGTTGTTTTGTTTAATTTAATTAATCATGTTTCCCCTTTTAACCCTTGCCTTTTGTATTTTATAAAATTTCAGCTTTTAAACTCTTTGTAATGTGTTTTTAATTTAATAATATGAACATATAAACTAATGATAACACTTATATATTTTATTTTATAAAAACACAAGACGTACGAATTAACACACGCGTTTCCACGTTACGCGATAAAATTCCCAAATAGTCTTTAAATCGCGTAAACACATAAGCATAACACAATAATCATCTAATCCACTAGATTATTATTAATTTAACATTATTGATTATTATTAGGTCACCAACATCAAACGACAACTAGTGTGTGCTTACGACACCTGTATGCAAAACTTAACAGAACTAACGGAGTTTGGTAACGGAAAATTACCGGATGTCACAAAACAAGACCAAGGAGCATCATCATCTGCCCCTCCTACCTTACCATCAGCTGAAGACACAGAGAGGATTCAAGACAAAAGTAAAGTTTAGATGTTATACTTTGTTCAGCTTTTGTACTTGAAATCATCAATTGATGTTATGAAGTTAATGTATATATTTATTATTCAGTGTTTGATTATCTTGATTACATACTAACTATTGCTGTGTTACATGTTTAAATCAAGCAGATCTAGCATTTCAGCAAGATGAGTACGATGTTGCTCCTTTACAGCAGATCAAGTCTCAACTGACTATGATACTTGATCTGCAAGGGATCGTCAGAAGGTCAGTGAGTTATACTCCTAAGGAAGGAGAAATAATTCATGACCTCACTGATGAGCAACTTGCTGAAATGTTCCAGCTGAATCCAGATGAGATAGTGAAGGATGCTCCTTCCTTTGATGTGGATAGTGATAGGAGCTGAACGATATAGACGAGATAGAGATAGAGGACGTCACTGCTCAGTATTATCCAGAGTATACTGACCGAGAGGGAAATGTGTTTCCCGATCTGGGTAGTACTCTCGGCAGCGATACTTTGGAGAAGCTGAGTCAGAAGGAAAAGGAAGCAGAAGCATCTACAAGCCAAGCCCCAGCCTCGGACGCCTATGTAGATATCAGAAAGGCTGAATGGGCAGCTTGTTTCTCAGAGATCCGAGCCCAGCGCGCTGCTAAGCAAAGTAACTACACCAAGATCTTCAAAGTGAAGAAGCATCTGAAGGTGTCAGGGAAGATTATATCATGGGCTTATTTTGAGGATCTTAATGTTTACGCAGTAAAGAGGGAGAGGGGAATCAAGTACTTTAGATTCCCACATGATCTAAAGACTGTCCCTGATTTTGAGCTCAACCAGCTGGCATGACTGAAGCTGATGTATGCTGACACGAAGAAAATGTCAGGCTGGTTTGAGGCTGCGTTGAAACGAGAGTATCTTACCAGATGGGTGAACTTCAAACCTCAACAGGCTACGAGATACATCAGAAGATCTGAGGTAAACCCCACTACTGGAAGACCAAAGATTGTCTTGAAATGGCACCCTCCTTGTACAATGTCACGTATTCCATTGAGGGAGATGCCACAAGATTTTGCACCCCATTTCAAATGGTGGTATTATGACTGGCGCACTGGAGAGGCCGTCATAGTTTTGGATAGGGAGGGGACGGTAGAGACAATAAGGATATTTGATCCAATGTGGCTAACAAACTTGTCCGTTTCTGATGTCTACATATTGTACAAGTGGCCATTATTTTTTAATACGCATGATATAGTGCAAGCACCTCAGTTCCAACATGTCATATGCTTATGCTTTGCACTTAATATCCATGCTGGGGTATCTAACGAAGAACGAGCTAAGAGGTTTGAAGAGTTTAAAAGGGAAGTCAAAGATTAGATAGAACTAGGTCCAAGGGGGAGTTTTTTGGTACACATGTCCCTAGTTCTAATTCTAGTGAGCTCAAATGTAATTGACATTCATTTTGTAACACTTATGTAATGTTTGATATGAAATGAAAAACTCTTCTTTGAATGTGTATTGGTTGTTGAATGTTATATCTATTAATATGATTTATTGTTACACGCTTATATGAACATGTTATATAGGTTTACAGTTGTTAGACATAGTTCTGTATCATTAAAGGTTAAGGAATATGTTTAACTAAGTCTTATGATTTAGTCGCATTACTGGACCATGCGAATGGGCCAGTCGCACGACTAAACCAGGTGATTTAGTCAATCGCACGATTGAGTCATAAGACTGACTCAGTCGTACGGATGAATCAATCGTACGAACTCAGTCGCACGGCTGAGCCATACGCATGGCTCAGTCGTACGAATGAGAGCTGTAACCTATAAATACCACTTAATTCGTAGAAAAACATAGCACTTCGAGAATTATTAACCCTAGCCGTTCCTGTTCGTCCAGAGAGTCCCTTCCAACTTCATAGAACATTTCTGATTGATTCTAATCAATTCTTAACGTATCTCATCATTAGTTTTGATTGGATTAACGTTCTCCCTGATTGGATCGCCAATCAAATAGGATTCCGCACTATTTGATCTGGTTTCATGTTGAATCAGTTAATACTCCGTCCGTACACGGTCCTAACACACACGCACTTGGGTACCAAGAAATAAAGGGTTTTCAATTGGTAGAATACACTCAGTCTCACCCTCACTTGGAGAAGCCTATTATCTGAGAATTTTGTTAAACAAGGTCAAAGTCCAAATCATTTGAGGAATTAGAACAGTTAACTGTTGTTCATATCCTACATTTAAAGATGCATGTTTTGCACGTGGCCTTTTGGATGATGATAGTGAATAAATTGAAGAAATCAAGGAAGCCAACATTTCAGGGAGTAGTTATTTTTTTCAAAGCTTATTTGCAATAATGTTATTGTTTGAAAGCCTTTCTAGGCTTGATTTTGTTTGGGAAAGAACATGGAATTACTGTCAGATGGCAACTGTACAACTAACGAATTACTTTAAAAGCATCTGGGTTAACATAATACATAACTTTTATAATAGTTTCTTCTTATAGAAATAATAATTAATATCTCTTTATTTTTTCATATTTTGGTGGAAATTTACAGGTTCACAGCTTACCGAAGAACAAATTAAGAACCTTACATTGTATGAGATTGTGAAATTTCTACTTCGTAATAATTCCACACTAAGAAGGTTCTCAATTATGCCTTATCCTAATGATATTTGTATATCATTTGCAAATAATATTTTGCCTAACGAAGAACTAAGGATACAACAGAGACATCTTAGCGGATGAGTTTCATAATTGTTTCACTTCCTTTACAGATGAACTGTAACACCTGTATTTTTAGCAAAGAAACTAAAAGAATGAAATAGAAAGAAAAAGGAAAGAAAACAAAAGTTTACTTTTGTTGAAGGGCCAAAAGTGTCAAATAGGCAAACTTCCTATTAATTTTGATACAAAAGGTGGTATGGCCACCCACTTTTGTTCACATCATTACCATCTTCGGAGATTTCAGAAAAAGAAAGCAGAACTCGATATTTTAGAGAGAGAAAGAGCAAGATACGGGATTTTTGAAGAAAAATCTGAGAACTAGAAGTTTTTGGTAAGAAATCTCGAGTTTTTGAAGCTTTAGATGATTCTAGACCCGTATAGGTGCTTATAAATGTGACTTGTGTGTTCGGGTGGTATGGTGTGTGTGTTTTAGGTGTTAGAACAGTCGAAGAAGCTCGGGTGAAGAGTGTTAAGATTGGAAGCAGCAAAGGTGAGTTCTAGGCCCCCTTTTTACATGTTTTTAAAATGATTTGGGGCTGGAAAATGCATGTATGTATGTTTTTATGGACTTGTGTATGAAACCCGTATGTATGTGCATGTGTATGATTATAGAGTATGTTTTAGGGTGTACATATGCCTATGTTTGTGTTAAGTTTATGCCTGAAATCATATGTACATGCTTAGAAATAGGTATTATGATGTTTGGGGACTGAAATATGACTTAGACACATGAATAGGCTGCTAATACGACTAATCAGACCAAATAATGGTCATATGACTGAATAGTGGTCGTATGACCATTTGATTTTCTAAGTGTAGGGTCATATGACTGAACAGTGGTCGTATGACCATTAGATTTTCTAAGTGTGTGATTATATGTCTAAACAGTGGTCGTATGACCATTAGAAATTTTCTAAGTGTGTGATTATATGTCTGAACAGTGGTCGTATGACCATTAGAATTATTCTAAGTGTGGGGTTATACGACTGAATAGTGGTCGTATGACCATTGGAAATGTTCTAAGTATGGGGTCATATGACTGAACAGTAGTCGTATGACCATTGGAAATTTTCCTAAGTATGGGGGATGTTACGACCGAACAGTGGTCGTATGACCTAGGAAAATTTTCTAAGTTTAAGGTGAAACGACTGAGAAGGTGATACGACTGAGCAGGGCTCATACGACTAAATAGTGCTCATACGCCCAAACACTTAGAATTTTTACAGAAATTTTCTGGGAAATCTGAGTTATGGGGTTTTGACCAGAGTTGACTAGGGTTAATAATGATGATGTTTTATGAATGTAATGATGATTAATGATTAACCCTTCTTATTGTTACTGATTTTATTATCAGTATTTTATTATCGTTAACAATATTATTATTATATTGTTAAGTATGAAAAAGGCATGAGAAGGAATGTTTAAAGATTTAACGAAGAGCATAATCATTAATAAGTTAAATATTAATGATAAAGAGAAATGGAACGTAAAGTGAAAGATAATGAAAAAGGAACACGATGAATGAATGCATGCATTAATAAATGAACGAATGAACGTAAGAAAGGCTTGCAAGCAAATGAATGGAGGTGCACACCCCTGGCAGGTGTTAGTTCAACTGTGATGCGGGTTAGCTACCCCGAAGGATGCACACAGGGTCAATCCTCGAGATTGGCATAGAGGTGAGCGACTCGGTGTCGCAACAGACTCACAGGATGTAGGTCAATCTTTGTGATCGACTTAGAGGTGAGTGACTTGGTGTCACAACAGACTCACAGGATGTAGGTCAATCTTTGTGATCGACTTAGAGGTGAGTGACTTGGTGTCACAACAGACTCACAGTATGTAGGTCAATCCTCGAGATTGGCTTAGAGGTGAGCGACTTGGTGTCATAACAGACTCACAGCTTAAGTAAAGATTAATGATAAAAGTACGAAAGAAACGATGAAGAAGATAATGAAAGTATTACCTACGTGTACGTATGATGTATGATCAACTATGAAAGTGAGGAACGTTTTTTTTAATGAAAAGTAAAGTATTTTAACTATAAAACTAGAACTCACTCAGCAACGCTGACTTTTATGTATTTTCCAGTTGGCAGGTAACAGGTTGCTGAGGATGGCACACAGGGACGGCTACTTGACGGGCAAGACTGACATCCAAATTATGTTTTGACGATACTGTTGTTTTGTAATTCATTCGACTAATTGTTTTGTGACTTAGAAACTAGAATGTATTGCTTAACAACAGTTTTTAAAATGAATGGATGGTTTTTGTTAAACTTAATTCCGCTGCTTGAATTCATAATATGTATGTTTTATGCTGTGAATGACCGACTGTGAGGTGCCCGGGATCGGGCCTTACATGAACAGCGCCTTATTTATGAGAAAATCATGAAAGCGAATGGTTCAAATAAAGATGGCATATTTTTTGTGTATGGTTACGGTGGAACGGAACAAGATATCTTTAGAAGGCGTTGTTTGCATCCGTACGCTCTAAAGGAAAGACTATACTAAATGTTGCTTTAAGTGGAGTCGCATATTTTTTACTATCAGGAGGTAGGACTGTACATTCCAGATTTCACATTCCTTTAAACATATTGGAGGATTATTTTTGTCACATCAAGCCAGATAGCGATCTTTCATGTCTGCGGAAACGAACATCACTTATTATTTGGGATGAAGCTCCAATGGTACATAAGCACGCATTTGAAGCTCTAGATAGATTGTTAAAATATGTATTTGGTTCTGTATCTGGAACCTCATGTAATTTACCATTTGGTGGGAAGTTAGTTGTTTTTGGAGGAGATTTCATGCAAATACTACTAGTTGTCCCGAATGGTAGTAGACAACAAATTGTCTATGCTTCTCTGAGTTCCTCCTACATTTAGAGAAATTACAAGGCACTTAGATTGACAAAAAACTTGAGGTTGACTTCCAGTAATAATTTATCTGATAATAAACTCAATTTTTTGCACAATGGGTTTTGGAAACAGGTGAAGGTACTGTTAGTGGAATGAATGATGGTGAAGCTATTATAGACATACCTGATGATCTTCTCATAAAATATTCCATAGATCTAGTTTCTGAGCTAATCAATTATATTATGAAAAATTATAAACAAACCAATTATATTCATGAAAGGGTAATTCTCACACCAAAGAATGATGTTGTTCATGAAATAAATGATCGGTTGCTTTCATTTTTCTAGAAGAGGAGAGGGAACATTTAAGTTCAGATACTATATGTCAAACAAAAATGGTGAATTCAAATATAGAAGAAAGCTTATACTCTTCAGATGTTCTTAATGCAATCAAGCTTGGTGGTTTGCCGAATCATAGCTTAGTGTTAAAGGTTGGTGTTACAGTCATGTTGCTTTGAAACATTGACCAGAAATATGGGTTATGTAATGGAATCAGACTACAAGTGGTATCACTCTGTAATCGTGTTATAAAAGCAAAGATTATATCTGGAAATAACATTAGAGAACGTACTTTTATGCCTAGAGTATTTTTGTTACCTACTGACAAAAGACTACCATTTAAGTTTCAAAGGAGGTTGTTTCCCCTTGTTGAGTGTTATCTCTAAAAGTCTCTTTGTATACAACTTCAAATGTTGTATACAAAGAGACTTTTAGAGATATGTAAACATATATTGTTTTTTCTTCATATCTAACTATGTAATGATATTTATTTCTACACGTATATATTTAATCTTCATTTTTATATAATACAAGCTTAATAATCCTTCCAGTTAATTCACATCTTTATATATTATATGGGTTTTTATAGTAACTAACAATTTATAATTATAATTATTTAAGAAATAACTTTCTCAACCCGTGTCACACACGAGTCGTTAGGCTAGTGTGTATGTGTGTATGTGTGTGTGTGTCTATATATATACATATATATATATACACACACATACATACATATATACATATATATACATATATGTATATATATACATATATACATACATACATATACATATATGTGTATATATACATATATACATACATATATACATATATACACATATATACATATATATACATATATATACACATATATACATATATATACATATATATATACTAGTAAAACACCCGCGCGATGCGGCGGCATAGATAATTTACATCGCGGTGATTGTTACTTTTTGTTATTTGAATATGTATAATATTTGTTTTTTATTTGATATAAAAATTAATAATTATACTCTATTCAAGATAATGAAATGAATACATACAAGTCAGGTTTAAAATACCTTATGATTAAGACACCATATTTATCTATCTTTCTCTTTATTTCTTCTAAATATAAACGCAATCGTCTTTTCAGTCTCAACGATACCACAATTATCTACGGAGTTCACAAACAATTAATCAGTTGTGAGAATAGATATCAATGACCCATGAATAAAGCCATGCACTTCAAGGCAAAATAGAAGAAAATTTTAAAAGGAAACAAAAACATGCTTAGTTGGGTTTGGTAACAAATTCTTTATGGGTTGTTTAATTTCCAAAGATCACCGCTTCACTCATTTAGTAAAATTTTCAGCTGCTGAATAAATGGAATTTGAGTAAACATGAGGTTCATGAATAGAGAAGATCACACAAACTGATTAGTTATTTATTAAAATACTTTCACTATATTGCCAACCATTATTCAATAAAAAATTATTAATTCAATCATACTAATTAACCAGCATAATTTTGATGAGGTCTCTATTTAGAATTAGGATTAGTTTTTGTTTTAATCAACTCCTGAATTTCAAGTAGAGTAACCTCATCAACTGACTTATTAGGAAAATAATAAAATCAAACTTTGTCCAATAAGTCCAATTAATAGTGTTTGCATATATTAAATCATTGAAAGATGGTTGGTGGTGCTATCAAGGAATAGCTTAGGCCTAAACAACGCATCCGTTGGTTTTAATCTTGATCTGTTTGAAGTGAAACCATCAATTTGTACCGTAAAGAGAATGTGCATTAATCATGCAGAAGTCAACATCAATATAGAATCATATTGAAGCTCATGCACCCAGGGGCGGAACTAAAGGTATGGGTATGGGGTCAAGTGACCCCATTGATTTTTGAACGGTAGTGTACCGTATGATAGCGAATTTTCGGTGAACCCATAAAATTTCAGGAGGTGAACCGTTAAGTATTATCAAGTTCACATACAATCAGTGTTTTCGTTTTGGTTCAGTGGTTATGCGCGCGTCTATAGTCACTCCTCCCATCTTAGGTTGAGGGTTCGATCCTTGCAGGCTAAACATTTTACACTCATTTTTAATTAGTTAAATTACCTTTTTATCCTTATTACATTTTAACCCTAATCATAATTCTCCCCCACATGCAATCACCGTTAAACTCCAAATTCCCATTTGACATCTCAGCCCCCCATCCCCCGATCCCCAATCGGCCTTCACTATTGCTTCTTTGAGCTCCGGCAACCCTGCATCCGAGCTCCAGCAGTCGGCGACCGGCAAGCGAGTCTGCACCCTCTAGTCCAGTCAAGCTTTCAAGGTTACTTTCTCATTTCATGTCTCTTGACTAGTTGAGTTAGTAACCTAGTTTTGTTTCTTTGTTTATTAAATTATTTGTCTAGATTAGAAGATTCAAACCCTATATTTACACTCATTTTTGTTATTGTTAGTTAATATCTTTGAGTGATTTTGGTATCTAGATTGCTAATTTACACTCATTTTAAAGAACTTGAGAGGGTTTAAGTTCATTGGTAAAGCCACTTATGGGACCTAATTTACACTCATTTTCGATTGTTAGGCATTTAAGTGTTTGACTTTAGCTGATTATTATTTTCAATTCTTACGTCTTCTTATTTTGGGTATCATTTCTTGCTTTTGTCAAATCTAAATGACAAAATGTTAATCTAATTCTATTAATCTGATTTGTGATTCTTATTTATTGCTTTAAGTGTTTGACTTTAGACTATTAGACTTGTTTTATTTTGTTACTTGTTAAGTTGATTTGTTCATTTTGGTGAGAGTATATTTACTACTGGAATTTGAGAGACTATTTAGTCTTGCATAGTTGCATTACTTGATTCTGGTCATTAAGAAGCAGAAGAGATGTGTTTTTTATCCATTTTAATAGTTTACAATTATTCCCAAATTTGATTCAGGTTTTCATCATGCACTACTGTAGGAAGGAAATGTTCTACACTACATAGAGGAAATATTATTCATCATTATTACACACAAGCTGGTAGCAGAAGAGATGTGGATGTCATCAGGTATGTTAATCTGATAATTTGATATTAATTCAAAGTATGTAATGTGTTAGTTTTGTATTTACATTGTATCAACCATAGCATCTTGGTGCGTTGGATAAGAAAATTAATTTTTTTTGAGAAAAAGTCGCCCCCACCAATTTGAAGATGGGGTTTGGACCTCTAAAATGATTGAGCCGACCTGCACTAAATCCTGCAAGTTAGTTATTAAGTCTAGCTATTAACATGTGAGTTTTCCAATAATCCAAGTAGAATTCGCATTATAGATTTCTTGAACTTGTTGGTTAGGAATAATATTTAAAATACTCATACAAAGTTATGTGTAATCTTTTCATCATAATAAAAAGATGAAATTAGAATAGCTGCTCGACCCGACCCGACCCGACCCGACCCGACCCGACCCTATCGAAAGACTTGGAAATTTTTATGTTGTTTCGTTAAAAATCTAATCACATAAAAAAGTGACCCCATAAGAAATAATTCCTGGTTCCGCCATTGCATGCACCTATATTACAACCATTACACATATATAAACTCAAACATCAGTAACAAAAATTAATTAGCTTTAAAAAAGGACACCAATACAATGGAATGAAGTGGAATAGGTCAAACAGGCTTAGTTTCCTAAAAAAACTTCATGCAAGTATTTAACAAGAGTAAATGTAAACCTGCATGTATGGTCCATGCTTTAGTTTCCTGCAAATAGAATGAGAAAGATCCATTAATAAGTAAAATATCCAAAAAGCCACTAATTAAGAAAAGAATTAGTTTCCCGAACCTTTTCTCCGGAAGTGTAGTAAGTTGACCCACTCGTAGGATTGAAGGGACCTCTCAAACCATTATGCTTTCCATTTAGAAACTAACCAAAATACAGTAGTGAAATAGAAGAAAAGACCAAAGGGGAACAGGAGAGTAAAGCAAACCTCGAGATTTCTATATATGCATGTGATTACATACATTTTAAAAGAGAGTATTCTTATATAATTGTGTCTACCTTATTAAATAATATATACATTCATACAGTCAAATATAAAAAATTAAATAATC